>JSUI01006513.1:65151-108690 GCA_000833645.1 Huntiella omanensis | reverse complement strand
CGGGGTCTATATGGCGGGGTTCAACCGTCTCCCGGCCTGTAAAAAGTGGACCTAGTCCAGCTAATAGGTTATAAACAGAACATTCAATTCAATTGCAAATGAATGCCGCATCGTTTTTGTTGACCGATTTATCAATTCACATATGTTCGAATATGTGCCACTATTTTAATTCGCATGACGAATAAACAATTTCATCCCCAATCTAATTTTCATATTCGATTTCAATGATTGGGTTGCTGCTTCTTTTGCCCACCGTAGCGGCGTTTAATTCACCAACCACATCCTCTGACGACCAGAGCATTTGTATTGCGCCGGGCCCTGCACTATTCACTAGTGTTCCACTACCAACATGCTCCGTGGAGCCGCCTTTGCCGCCCGAACCACCAGCGCCTTTAGACGACGATAGCCCCGTTGTCACGACGAGAGCTGACTCTGTACCATTAAGCCATCGCACATTTATGCCATTTGAGCAATGGAAAGAATATATGCTGAGTCAGCCAAATAACGAAAGAGATGCGACCGTAGACTTGGAACAACCATCTCGAACTAGCGATAATATCAGACATTCGACGGAGGCATCCCGCGCCAAATTGGACATAGAACCAACACCGGATTCTGACGCTCATGCTCATGACATTAATACCGGCTCCTCGGTGAATGCGACCGATCCTACCGTCTCACCGAACGATGAGCTCCGGTTGAATTATCATCCATCCAAAGACGCCGGAAAAACCTGCAAGGAACGCTTTTCTTATTCTTCATTTGACGCCGGCGCGACTGTTCTGAAAACTACATCTGGCGCAAAGAATGCCAAAGCAATTCTACGAGAAAACAAGGACTCCTATATGTTGATGGAGTGTGGTATGAAGAACAAGTTCGTCATTGTGGAATTGAGCGACGATATCTTGGTTGATACTGTAGTGATAGCCAACTTTGAATTCTTCTCTAGCATGGTCAGACGCTTCAAAGTTAGTGCTAGTGATAGATACCCAGTGAAGCTTGACAAATGGGTTGACCTCGGGACATTTGAGGCGCGCAACTCGCGTGATATTCAAGCCTTTTTGGTTGAGAACCCACGCATATATGCACGCTATATCCGGATTGAGTTTGTCACCCACTACGGGAATGAATTCTACTGTCCCATATCTTTGATTCGCGTTCATGGAACAACGATGATAGGTTCCTGGAGAGAGGCCGAAGGTACCAGTGAAGAGACACTTGCTTTGGAAGAGGCGCCTGATCTAGAGGAAACTGAGTACCCAGCAATTCCAGCTGAACCTGTTGCTACACCTACTATCTCTGTTATTTCAGACGGCCATCAGATGTCCGACTCAAAGTTTGCTGCAACGGGAACAGAAGTAGTCACCGAAAAAGCCCCTCGAGAAACCGCATCCCAAGTTGATACTGTCCATGAAGGCAATCGTGCTTCAGTCTCAGTAACACCAGAAGTATCGTTGAATATGAGATTGCCAGCATTGCTGTTTCAGTCCGATATCTCCACTTGTTCTTCGACAGAAACGTTAGCCGAATTTCACGCAGGTGCTGCATCAATAGTGGTTGAATCGCAGCAAACTAAAATAACAGAAGCTGGGACTTCGCTATCCAAAACCAAGTCACAGACTCATGCTACACCAGTGGATATCCAAGGGTCCGGTGCAATACCAGCCGACGAGAATGGTCTACCGCAATTCGAATCTACATTCACTTCGGTGGCTCCTAGTCGAGGTACCAATGCAACTACCTCACGTTCCAAGGGCAGTAATCCCGGCCCAACACCTATAGTCCAAGAAAGCTTTTTCAAATCGGTATCTAAACGGCTTCAGTATTTGGAAACAAACATGACGTGGTCTATTCGATATCTGGAAGACCAAGTTGACGTGTTCCGTGGGGTCGTCAACAAGATGGAGGGGGATCATAATGCTAAAGCGCATTCCCTGTTGACGCATTTGAATGAAACCATTCTCTCTGAGTTGCGGGTTCTGAGAAGTCAGCATGAACAAATGTGGGCCTTTGCGTCGCGAATGATCGAAGCACAGCGTGAACGATCTGATAATGAGATGCTTGAAATGGGTGCCAGACTCAATGTTCTCGCAGAAGAAGTGGTCTTTCAAAAGCGCATGTCGATAGGGCAATCTATATTGCTTCTTTCTTGTTTGGTATTGGTTGTGTTTTCTCGGTCCGCTGTTGCACCGCCGGTAGATTGGGGATATAACCAACGTGAACCGCTTCAACGCGCTCGCATTCGGCGTTCACGTTTAGGCGGTACAGCAAGACAAGAGCGACACACGGAATCCATGGAGTTGTGGTCAGAAGATAGTATAGAGTCTGATATCGATGACATGAGAAGGCCCAAACATCGCGGCAATTCAAGACTTTCACCTCCATTGTCAGGTACCGATAGTGGAGGTGAGAGAGAAATGCTTCCCGATCTGTCGTACTTGACAGATATGTCGGCATCTATACCCAGACGCTCGTCGAGCTTTGTTAGTATCAAAGACCAGAACAGGAAGCCTTTGCCGGCATTGCCAGAGCATCCTGATATTCTGTAATATATGTGACCGACGTCAGTTAATACGTATCAATGTTATGACAATAAACACCCGAAGTTTGTGCAGCCTTGTCTATATTCAACGATGAATGTGCAAATGTTATGGTACAACATTTCATGCTATAATCAGGTCAAGCATGATTATGCAAGACGTGAGGTTTCAGCTACACAATGCAAGTTTGACATGTGAATAGAAAGGCTCAAGGCTTATAGTTATGTGCTGGGACGTTTCTCTCACCCAATTCTCTATCAAATGATATATTGCGTGACTTGTCGAGACTCCTTTCAAGTCCCATAGTTAACTTTGTCAGATATAGAACATAAAGTCCATGTTTCGTTAATCCCATTCAGTATTGGTATAACCAATAAAACGATAGACGACGTCGTTGAAGTGGGATATCAATTGACCTTCATTAAATCGATATGCCCCCACTACTTCTATCAAAAGTAATGTCAGACGTCATGACTTGTTTCCATATATGGGTTGATGCATTTCAATTACCCCTGCGCCCGTGTCACAATAGAAGCTCGGTTCCATGTGGGGCGAATACTGAACCTTGGCCAAGCTCCTCCTGACTTGACATTAATTCGTCGCAATGCCATAATCACGATAGCCCACCCCACCTTCATTTATCGCATCGCCTATTGAAATATTTTGAACAAAATGTCGCGACGCACAAGAGCCTATGATGACTACAGGCCTGCCGTTGATAGTGTTTGTCTTTCGCGCGCAAGTCTATTCGATCGATATGCACCAGCTAACCCAACGACGTCATCATTATCCAGGTCATCCTTCCACCATCCGATTCCGACTTCATTGATCAATTGATACCCTTACTCAAAGATGCCACCACCACTGGGCGCACCGCTGCTCTTATGCAAGGTCTGAATGGCTATGCCGACGACAAAGAAGCAGAGATTGAACAAATCGGCCTCACGCAACATGGAGAGTTCCTTGCCTCCGTCAATCAGTTACAGAAAGTCAGGGAAAACACCGTTGCCTTGACAGCTGAAATCATGAGTCTGAATGAGTCCATTCAGTCAAGCACAGAAAAGCTCGCCGCACAGAAACAAGCGCTGGTCAACACACGTGGCATTAGACAAAACCTAGCAGACGCCTCGTCTGCTCTCGAAGAATCCCTCAAAATCTTGCGGGCAGTAAACAACGCACATGAATTGATTCGGAAAAAGAAATACTATGCAGCTCTCAAGTCGCTCGACGATTTACAAAACGAACACCTGATTCCCACGATCCAAAACAAGTACGCGACACAACAACGACTCGCCGACGTAATTCAAAAGTCCATCCCATCATCACAACGCACTATCTCAGATGCGGTCATGACAGATCTCAACACATGGCTGTTTCGCATTCGAGAGACGTCTCAGTTTTTGGGAGAGGTAGCCTTTTATCACACCGAATTACGACGTGTGCGCCAACGTGAACGTGTCAAAGAGAACCCGTACATGTCCAATTTCAAGCTCAACTCAGCGATTGAGTTGGTCTGTGATGACGGCGAAGAGTTTGATGTCTTGGACAACGAAGAGCTTCAGATTGATTTCACACCACTGTTTGAATGCGTCCACATCCATGAATCTCTCGGTCAAATTGAGCGCTTCCGATCAGAGTATGCTGCCACCCGACGTCAACAGAAAGATCTGCTGATACCCGGTTCGGTCAATCTCCTTGGCGATGGGGAATCTTCACTCAGTAGTTTGCTCGAGGGTATCACGGGTTTTGCTATCATTGAGAAGGCTACACAACAAAAATTGCCTCAATTGCGTTCAACGGGAGATGTCGAGGAGCTGTGGGACTCTATGTGTCAAAAGGCGATGTCTCTAACATCACGAGCATTGAATGATGTGACTGATGCAGAGGGTCTTTTAAAGATCAAAGGCTACATAGCTATGTTCATTCAGACCATGGGAGTAGGTAATCTCTAAGCAATATCTTGGGCATGTTCAAACTAACATGGACATTAGGGATATGGTTATTCGGTCACAATGCTTGACAGTTTCTTGTTAACATTATTCCAAAAATATGCCGAGCTATTGAAGCAACGATTCAGCGAGGATTTCCAGGAGATCGTATCTACAGACGACTACATGCCCATGGCCATCAAAACCGCAGAGGAATACGAAAAGGTGGTCAATGTCAGTTGGTTTAACCAAGAAAAGCCAATCGCTGAAATGACGTATGTAGCCCACGCGCGTAGTATTGAGTGTCGCTAACCAGTATTTCCAGGTTCCCGACCGTATTGCCCTTTTCACAAATGTACCCACTCTGCTGTGTTGACATCCGCAACTTTCTCAATCAGTTCTATTTCTTCTCCGATGATCATTTCCAACATCCCAGTCTCATTGATGAAACTTTACGCAAGGTAACCCGCGTCAGTTGATGTCAATATTGCTACTTATAAACTAACATGTTCTATTACAGGCACTGGATGAACTTCTAGTAGAAAAGGTTTGTCGCTCTCTGGTTGAGAAATTGAGTTCTCAGTACCTCGGCCAGATTGTACAAATTCTCATCAACCTAGAGCATTTTGAGATTGCTTGCCATGAACTTGAGCAATTGCTTATCCGTGCTCGCTCATCCACATCCGCTGGTGGCCCGGTCTCTTTGAAGGCGACTGAAGAATTCCGCAACAACAAAAAGAACGCAGAGAAGCGCATATTCGAACTCGTCAACTCAAAGATAGATGACTTGGTTGACACTGCCGAATATAACTGGTATGTAGACCAGATCCAGTATACCCAAAGAACAGAGCAACTAACGATTCGACTACTGCAGGATGGCTCCGGCCCCACCTACCGAGACGAGCAACTACATGCAGACGCTTACGACTTACTTGTCTAACATTATGAACTCTACTCTTCTGGGGCTTCCTCGGGAAATCAAAGAGCTTATTTACTTCGATGCCCTCAGTCACGCCGCCAACAAAATCTTGGCGCTTCCTCTTTCTGACGAAGTCAAGTATATCAACGCCAATGGAGTAGCTGCTCTAGCGAAGGATGTCCAGTATCTCACCGAGTTCGTCACGAGCTTGGAGAACGGAGCCATGTTGCGTGAGAACCTGGATGAGCTCCAACAGACCATCAACCTTATGCAGAGCGATAATCACGACGAATTCTACGACATATCCACGAGAAACAAAAAATATGGACGTGTCGATCCCATCAGTGGACCCACGTTGGTTGAGAAGTATGTACCAATCCACTCAATGAAGCAAATTATTATAGCAACTAACACAATGAACTAGGGTCACGGCCGGGACAACCGCGGCAGCCACAACTCGCTCTGCTGGATTGGCAAATTTCTCCTCTCGGTTTGGCGGCATGATGAACCAAAGAACTTGAGCGGCGTCATGTTTTTGCCGTACCAAAAGAAACGTATATATGTATTCATGTTTAGATATCATAATTATAATGGAAACGTTGCCGCTTTGTTCAGTATTCAAAATCAGAGATTGATGGGTTGAATATGATGGTCTACGTCCACACGCTCTTACTCAAACTCCTCGCGGGGAAGTTGACCCTAGTTTCGTCATTAGTATACGCCTAGAGTATTGGTAAGTGTAAAGTCAACATCATCTTACCTGAGGCTGCGGTAGCGCACTATAGTACATGCTATCTATGTCTGCATACATGCCAGGTTGTGCTTGGTTATACTGAGTACCAGGTTGCCCAGTGTACAATGGGGCGGCTTGTCTGTAATCGGATTCGGTTCCGAGAGTGTGTCCGTTGATCGCATAATCGGTAGTCGCATTCAAGTGTGCTGAAGCAGTGTTGGCTGCCGGCAGGGTAGCAGGAATCTGGCCTGGTTGTGTTGTTGTGGATGTAGCCATTTGGACCTGCGCCTGTACTTGAGCTTGAACCTGGGCTTGTGCTTGTGCTTGCGCCTGGGCCTGGGCCTGGGCTTGTGCTTGCGCTTGAGCCTGGGCCTGTACTTGTGCTTGCGTCTCTGCTTGGGTATTGGCCCTTTTAGAGCTAGCAGTAGCTTCTTCTCTAGGAACAATGTCAATCAAGAAATCAAACATGTCAGACTTGCTAAGGGCAGAGGCGATATCTGAGCGCTGTAGAGTACGACGCTTGTTTTCTTCGGCGTGAATCCAGGCTCTCATGGTAAGCTCGGTGATGAAGATATCGCAGCCCTTGGCGAACAAGATAGGAGCCTCAGCTGAGATCATCTTGACGTCAGGGTCGGCCTTCATGACCTTTTTGATGCGCGCCAAAGGCAGTTGATGGATCTTGTAGTCATGTTCTTCGGTCTCGAGGTGGTTGATGGTTTGTTGCCAGTACGTCGTAAGTACATCGCGGAACGGTGGGTTCAACCCTTGATGGACCTATAAATGTAATCAAGTTAGCATATGCATCGATTGTGGGGTGAATAGACTGGCTACATACGTTGGCCCATGGACCAGTGTAGAGCTCGGCAGGGGCGAACCCTTGAGCTGCAAGCTATCAGTAGAAGCGGTTAATTGATCTGTTTGTTATTGTTTGTCTTGAGCCATCACGTTGGACTAACATGTTGACTCGCGCCTAATAATTGTTAACGATATGTCGGGTCAGAATGACGTCAAGAAATCTTACCATAATGGCCACCCCGCGAAAGGTCATAGGTAGAGTCTTGCTCACGCGGAGGTTCGGGAGCTGGAGGGACCTGGACCTGTTGGACCTGTTGAACCTGTTGGACCTGTTGGACCTGCTGGACTTGCTGGACCTGTGTGACCTGTGGTGCCTCGCCGGTTTCGTTGTTTTGGGTACTCATATTGACGAAGCTCAATATCGATAAATCTTAGCTAACAATCGCTTTAATTGCCAAGTCGAAAAATGACGTTATTTGGGGGGTTCAAGGCAACAAAAATTCAATAATTCTCCGTCGCGTTAAAGAGAATGACAAATAACAGGTGTGGCAGATGTGGCGATTATAGTATTTGTCCGTCAAGTCCGATGGTAATACAAGCTTCGCGACGAAGCAGGCGTTGATTTTGGCTGCGCTTATGCATTGATTGGAGAGGGGTCACCCATTTTGGGCGCCAAAAGCTAGAGTGCGCAACTAGTCAATCATCTTGTTTGCGACGCAACCCTACCACTAGCAACCTCACCAACCCTAGTGAAGCTCCACTTACATGCATGTGCGCCCCACTATTTCTGGCTATCTTATCTAGATTTTTTTTCTGGGTCTTTTTTATTAAAGCTACATCGTGCTGCTTGTATCACTTTTTTCCATTCTTCCTTCTCCATTGTCGCGACTGTACTATATTTTGTGTCCAACACAGTAACAGCAGGTATGGCGATCGAAACCTTACCTATTCCCGATATTGAGGGACTCTTAGCTGCAGCCGAGTCACGCCTGAGTGCCCCAGAAGCCTCAAAGTCGACCAAGAAGGCTACTGTCTCTATTGCTCCGGTCGAACCCAAGAAGGAGACTCCCAAGCCTGAATTGGAAGTTCGGGAGGTTACTACTTCTAAAAAGGATAAGGTATGTTATAACTCACAATGATTGTACAACATCTGTTCTAGTCAATGCCTATGATGAAAGAACGCCGCTCAGGCACGTGGAGGCAGTCCCGATCTCCGTTTTGGTAGATCACTCTGCATTTACATGATACTCCTATTTTTTCATAGTTACTCTGACGGCACACTAGACAAAACAGTTTAGTTGATTCTGTATCCATTACTCATTGGAAACCCGCTAACTGTTTTATCCATCAGACTGAAAAAGTAGATACTGCCGGCCCAGGATGGTACAACCTCCCCAAGACCAACCTTACACCCGAGTTGAAGCGTGACTTGCAACTTCTGCGCTTAAGAAACGCCCTTGACCCCAAGATGCATTACAAGAAGCAATCATTGAAGGCTCAAGTCCCGCGTTACAGCCACGTTGGCACGGTCATTGCTGGCCCCACAGAGTTCTACAGCGCTAAAATGTCCCGCCAACAGAAGAAGCGTACCTTCACCGAGGAAGTTCTCGCCTCCGAGAAAGCCTCTGGAAAGTTCAAGTCCAAGTACAATGAAATCCAAGTGGCCAAGACTAGCGGACGCAAGGCATCATACAAGGCTCGTCAGGCTATCCGGAGAGGACGGAAGTGAGATTTCTTTTGTTCCTACTCATTGCATTGTTTTTTCGTCGCTTTTCTTCCCATTTATTACTTGGGCTTCGGCATATATGGTTGGCATTGGAGTTTTGTTTTATTTGCATTTTGTTTCTAGATCTTATTGCTATGATACCCCATTGAATTCATTTCTACTTTCTCTACATATTTTGCCCCTCTTTGTGTTTATTTATGTACCTACGAGTGTACCATTTTGGACTGTGACCTCTATAATTGAATGTAAACTTGACCCTCTCACTGGTTGACCCTAAGCCCCACCTAAATTTTCTCTTCCGCCTCGGTAGTTCAATGTAGCACAGAGCCAATCGATACCGAGACGTCCTCTAAATTCACCCGTAATATCGTGACGATAGAATAGTCTGTCCCGGATCCTACAGTCAACGAACCAGCCGCCTAACATGAACGGCTCTTGGGCAATGTCACGCGTGCTCGGCGGCGCCGGTCGCCAATTTGCTGTTAGTTTAAAGCTTTCTATCTGGATGTACAATCTTCAATACTGACATCACATTTCCCACCCAGCCGACCCGGATTGCGCGTTCTTTCACCCAGTCTTCGCATTGCCTCGCTGAACCCGTACAGCCCAAGTTACCCACCAACATATCATCTATGTCGGCGGAACCCAAACCCCAAACACTAGGAAACGAAATCAAGCGCGAAATCCCAGCCGAAGAGCTCCTCGATGTCCACACCAGCGATGCCGCCCAAAAGCTCAGCAAGGCCCAAGCCGAAATCAGAGAGCCTTCAAAGATCCAGCGGCTGCCCATGAGTGTGCAGGCGATTTACCTCCGGCCCTTGAAGCACAGTGCTAGATATGGAGTACCGTCATGCGACCTCCAGCTCCGTTCCTACTCATTACGGCCTCTCGAATTCTATTCCGACTTTGCTTTACGTGCAGCGTATTACCTTGGTCTTGCGGCGTATGGTCCTGTTCCTTTGCCGCAGTTGACTGAGCGGTGGACAGTTCCTCGGTCCCACTTCATTTTCAAGAAGTCGCAAGAAAACTTTGAGCGTGTCACGAAGAGACGGTTGATTCAGATCCGCGATGGTGACCCAGAGGTTGTCCAGGTCTGGTTGGCATTCCTCCGGAAACATGCTTTCTACGGTGTTGGTATGAAGGCCAACGTTTGGGAGTTCAGTGAATTGGGTAAGTGGATAATTTGGTGGATTCAAAGATGGAGAGAGTGGTTTAAAAAGAAGAGTATGTTCCTAACAATATACAGGTGTTGGCAAGACGATGGACGCGGAGCTTCCCGAGTCGGAAACTGTACAGCACGCATGGGAGCATTTCGCACAGGACAGACCATACAAGTTCAAGGACATGGAGAAGCTCGAACAGCTTATCGAAAGCCCCAGATTTGTCCGTCCATACCGCGACTCGCAGAAGAAGACTGCTTAAGCAGCATTCTGGAGTTATGGGGGATTGGGGCTTACAAGGGAGTATTAGAGACCAATGTCATGTGTACCAATCATTTGTATAGTATTGTTGTGTTGAGGGGTTATTGCCATAGTTTGCAGTATGACAATAAAGTGTATATTAGTGTTTCCTCTTGTAATTCATTGGTTTGACTTGCCCAATATCATGTTGAATTTACGATGACTGAAGCGTTCTGATGGACCCACAATGACATATGATTAGGGTTTATACACTGAACCTTTCAAGGGTTGTATAGACAAACAAAACTACACCGGCTTTACCAATGTTTAAACATCATCAAGGCCCAACCTCACAGGCGAGTGGCTAAACCACATCATGTCTAACTCAATTCTCAGCCGGAACGTCAAAATTATAGCCCCGAGGTTGGCTCGGGGCAAGTCTACTTCAACCAAAGTGCCCGGAAAGAGAGTCATGTTCTCTGGTATCCAACCAACAGGAATTCCTCATTTAGGAAACTATATTGGTGCCATTAGACCTTGGTTGGAGTTGCAGAGTCAACCTCGGGAAGAAACCGAATTGACCTTTGCAGTAGCTGATCTTCACGCGCTTACTGTTCCTCGGAACACTGCAGAGTTGAGACAGGCGAGAAGAGAGACACTGGCTTCGTTGCTGGCTGCTGGTATGGATCCGGAACGGGGTCTCGTGTTCTACCAGTCTTCGGTAAGAGGGCGTGTATAGTACTTTGATGGATTGAAGCTCATCATTTGGAATAGGTACCGGCTCACTCGGAGCTGATGTGGATATTAAGCTGTACAGCCTCTGTAGGATATCTCTCTCGGATGACTCAATGGAAGGTAAATATCGTACATTCTTCGTAGACTATCATGTCTTGTATATTGACAGTGACTTCCACGATAGTCCAAACTTTCACTCAACGAGTCTGTTAGCTTTCAGGATGAGAAAGCCAGGGCTGGGCTGAAACTGGGACTGTTCTCATACCCAGTACTCCAAGCTGCAGACATTCTGATATACCAGTAAGGACACCAGACTGGTCATAAACAGAAGATTTCACTGACATTTCAATACCATAGAGCTACTCATGTGCCAGTCGGCGAAGACCAAAAACAACACATCGAGTTTGCTCGTGAATGTGTAACTAATTTCAACTCAGCATTCAAGAAGAAGGTATTCGTATCGCCTTCTGCTCTCATATGTAAGTGATCTCATAAATGACTCTGGAAGGCCAGTGAAAATATTAACGCAAGCTTCAGCACCTCATCGTCGGGTAATGTCTCTCCAATCGCCAACTCAAAAGATGTCAAAGTCACACCCTGACGCAAAGTCTCGGATCCTCATCACCGATGAGCCCGAAAGAATCCGCAAGAAGATCATGTCTGCACTTACAGACTCAGAAACCTCTATCTCTTATGACATAGAGAATCGGCCCGGAGTATCTAACCTTCTGGATATTCTGTCCGCATGTGATGTCAAGTTGCGGTCCCCTACCGAGTTGGCCGATGAAATGACCGGTAGAACACTGAAAGACCTGAAAGAGACTGTTGCTGCCGCTGTTATTGATCAAGTCGGTGGTATCAGAGAAAGGTACACCCGAATTTTGGAAGAGGGCGACGGAAAATATCTAGACGAAATCGAGGATAAGAGTGCCAAGGTAGCCCGTCAGAAAGCGGCTGAGACAATGGCCGTCGTTAGAGAAAGCATCGGGCTGTGAAGCCCCGAAGAAGCGTTCCGGACAAGGGTCAAGGACAAGTAGGACAAGGTTCATGAAAACGTAATTATTATAGTGCCATGACGGCTGAAGTGTAAGATAAAGGAAGTATCCAAGTCGAGTAGTGTACAATACAGTAGAAGACCTTAGTTGTTTAAGAAACATAGGCAAATTGGCTTCCTCTGCAGGCTAACCAGAAATCACGGATGATTGTGGTAGTGTTGCGGTTTCCACGACTCCTAAAAGTATTGTTAGTAACTAATAGGTTCCAGACTTAACATAAATGATGTGTCCCACTTACATTACTAGCTTTTTCACAAACATGGCCTTTTCTGCCTCAGTAACCTTGTCACTGGGGAACTCAGAGCTGGAAAGGGCAGCATCAAACCAAGCTTTAGCCTGAGGCTTTGTGGTGAATAGCTTTTTGATAGGCAGTGAGATGCGGTCAAGCTCACTACGGGAGGCATTTCCCCCAATATTGTAGAGAAGTGCGGTTACCAGACGTGGGCCAATATTGTCCACTGCCTGACGGTAAAGGTTTTCGGGATCAAGTGGGGTGGGGTGCCCAAAGAAAGATGCCTAGAGTATATATGATTAGTATCATGAATAGAATAAACATGTCCGTATAAGTAATACCCAAAAGTCAAGAGCTGCGGTCTTGACCAAAGGCTCTTTTGTGTACAAGGCTTCGATACCAAGTCTAAAGAGAACCTCCAGACTAGCAGCCGGTTGGCATGAGATCAGAGACTTAACAGAGCTAACAGAGTTGACAGTGCGCTCAAGGAACTGGAACGCATTTTGAGAAATATCCACGTCTGAATCAAGATCTGGGAATTTAAGTTAGTCACGATAGAGGAAACAAGGGAAAACACACTTACCCGGGAGATTTGTAATTAGGCCCATTACCCATGCTATCAGTTGTGTCATTATGGCCTCTTGATTAGACTGAGTGTGCTGAGAGAAGGAGCTGGCCAATGAACACGCAGTAGCAATAACCAATCCGACTCTAGGAGTGTTCAAAGTCTGCGACATGATGTATTCTGCAACTTGAATATGGGGGAAGACAAATGGGCCTGGCCTGGTTTCGGAGATACCGACACGAAGAATCTGGAAGACGCCTTCAACAACATCGCTATTCAGAGGGAAAGATTGTTGTACACCGACAAGAGTCTGCATTATGCGTGTCTGCAATACAGAAAGCTCTGGAGAAACGACGGTTGGGGTGTTATCCAGGTTGATACAATCAGTGGCGGAATGCAGATCCCGTGCTANTAATTAGGCCCATTACCCATGCTATCAGTTGTGTCATTATGGCCTCTTGATTAGACTGAGTGTGCTGAGAGAAGGAGCTGGCCAATGAACACGCAGTAGCAATAACCAATCCGACTCTAGGAGTGTTCAAGGTCTGCGACATGATGTATTCTGCAACTTGACTATGGGGGAAGACAAATGGACCTGGCCTGGTTTCAGAGATACCGACACGGAGAATCTGGAAGACGCCTTCAACAACATCGCTATTCAGAGGGAAAGATTGCTGTACACCGACAAGAGTCTGCATTATGCGTGTCTGCAAGACAGAAAGCTCTGGAGAAACAACGGTTGGAGCGTTATCCAGGTTGATACAATCAGTGGCGGAATGCAGATCCCGTGCTAGATAGAGAAGAGAACGGAGAGCTCTAACAACCACATGACTTCCATAATCCTTTGGTTCAATATCGGCATGGCATTTGCCGGGGCAGCATGTGACGTTAGTAACCTGCCAGAGATCAGGGCTAGACACGAGTCTCAGACCAAGAGAGATGTCAGACTCAATAACATCAATCATCTGACTGACGTGCTGCAACTGGACACTCTCCTCTGTAACAGCCTGAAGAACACAGGCAATCGCACCGGTTAACCGCTCTCGCGTGATACACTCGACAACTTGGCTTTGCATCATAGAGCTATACTGCCCAATAAAGCCAGCGGCTTCGGGGGCTAAAACCTCTTTGCATGAATCACAAAGTTCATAGATCGACTTTGCTGCCGGGGTAGTTAAGTTGGAGTCGCCGATGACCGAGAAGAGAACAGTCAATACAGAGGGCAAACGGTCGACATGGCGCTGGAAATATCCAGAGAGTCTTTCAACCAGGCTAATGCACGTCTGCCGACAGCGGGCAGGCATATCCGTATTAGAAGGGTGTAATAGAGCAAACAGCTCGTCTGAGAATATAGAAGCCACAATATCATCAGTGGAGTCGTCGCGTGCCAAACAAAAGTAGAAAGCGCCGAGACAATACGCAGCAGCTTCGACCTGTCTCCATTGAGCCGTTTGCAGATTCTCCAACATTGCTTGACCATAGAATGATATCAATTCTTTCCCCAGAGGCGTGTAGGCTGCCTCTAAGAAGTCTGATACGTCTCGACGAGCACTTAAAAACCCATCCTTCTCACTTGAATCCCACTCAGAAAGCTCATCAGGTGGCGGTATCACAATCTTACCGCAGACCAGTTGAGCTGCATTAGCAAGATACTTGAGAACTGGGTTATCCGACGCCCCGTCTTCGGTTGTCAGCCCCTCATCGCCAACAGTCTCTGCGATATTGCACCACAGCTCAATAAGAGGGACAAATAGCTTATCCTCTACAACTGGGTATCCGGCCGAAGTCAACAGTCCGATAAGGATATCGAAAATCTGCATAACATGAGGGCTGGTCCCGGTGACAAGCTCTGATACTTGCATATCAGCAAGAGAAATCACCAATTGGCCGTATTGCACGTTCTCAAAATCAAAGTCGCCACTGACGAGACTACCATAACATGCCTGACCAATTGGACCTAGTACAATCTTGTACATAGCTTCCGTGTGTTCAGGTGTCGGAAGATCGTGACCGCACCCCACCAAATCTACTACGAAATCCATAGCAACAGGATATTTAAGTGGCGATGAACTCATCATGTCAAGTACCATCGATATCAGGACTCTCATCATATCTCTAGTTTGAGCTGTTTTGGACAGAGACTTGGCGTAGATAAATACCCACGACTATCGCATGTCAGATGCTGAAAATTCGATTGAATAACTCATGATTTGACTCACCTGTAAACTCTTAACAGCAGCCTCCGCAATCTCGCGGTTGGCAGATGTATCTTTAGCGTGTAGTTTAATACCTCCCATGACAAGATGGTACATGTCTTCAACATTTTCAGAAAGACCCTTAACCAGCTCAAAACTAGAAAGTAAATGTTGGTTAGTGAGCCCGATGTCATGACTTCTGCTGAGTCTAAACATACTTAGAACTCGAGTTGGTATCGATCTTGACTGCCTCCTCCGCCAGATCTGAGGTGAACATCAAACCGAGACCAAGAGCCTGAGTTGGTAGTTCGAGTTGTGATAGAGTTGATTCTGAAGCGGGAGCAGCAACAGATCCAGTGACTAATGCTGACAGCACATGGTGAATGGGCCGAGGCCAACGTTCAGGAAATCTCAGATAGAACGTCACCAACACGGAGGATAGCTTCTGAAGGACAAGTTTACTGCTGTTGTCTCGAGCATAGGTGATTAACCATTGTAAAAGAGTGTCCCGTAGTTCATTAGCCTCATTGGGGCCCAGAGAAGAACTACAGTAACACAGTTAGTTGTGCCTTTATTCACTAATATAAGTTCCATGCCGACCTTTCAGTGTTGAGCTTGATAATAAAGGTTAAAACTCCAAAGAAGCGGACCTTTTCATCCTGTCTGCTAAGCAATTCATGAGCTAGTCTCCATCCCTGGGGAGATTTCTGGGCTTGATGAAGAGCAGCTTGGATCTCAGGGACATTGTTAATTGAGGCTGGATCGTAAAGGGCCAACACAAGCTACAGATTTTGGTGGGTTGTCAGAATCAGGCGCCATCATACTCTGTCGTAATAGATTCCAAGTGCTAGTGATCTGTGTGACCTACACGTTCGACGTTTTCCACAGTAGTAGGATAAGAGATTGACTCCATATTCAATAGAATGAGAAGATCCGTAACAAGTCGGATCAGTTAGATATGACTTAGACTTTTCTACGCCCAATTTAGACTCTTTCGAAGCCTCGCAGGCCGTTCAAGCCGAAGATAGCACACCTGCCCGTGGTAAAAAGGATTCCCCTTTTATATCAACTTGGTTTTCGTGGGGCACCAACGTAGTAAAAATTCCGTGAAAAAAAAACTAGATGAACTAGATGAGTAGTAGAAGATTCACACCAAAGTCACAGTAACTCAAGTGCTGTGGTTTCTGTCCAGTAAGGTTTCGTTTCCTATCCGGCTTCTCAATATCCACATAAAGCTTCTTGGTCAATGAGTAGTGTGTAGGCTGTATCACGCCCGATGAAATGTAATGCTAAGTTTGATCGCAAATAGGGCCGCAAAGCTTCAATTGGGATCAGTTGACTCTCGCGCGAGACTTTGTGAAAGAAAAGAAACCAAAAAAGGGAGCCAACAAAACTGAAGGTGCGCGTCAAAGAGGGATAGATAATAAATTGATTCCTGATGTCAAAATGGTCTTGTTTCGAGGCTTTGCTTCCAAAATAACCCCTCGCCGAATCGTCAAATCTGCGGGTGGACCCTAATCAGATATTTTAAAAGCTTTCAAGGAAAGAACCAGGAGTTAAGTGAAAGAACCCAAATGATCACCAACAAGTTGTCATTCAAGGCAGGCACTGACGTCAGGGAAATATTTTCATACATAAACATCTAGAATCATCAACAAACAAATTACATTCTGCAATATTTTCCGATGTATTTTGTAAAAGAGAAAGAACCTCCCTGAACTCCAATAGTGACAGTGTCAATTAACCCATTATTGTCAGGGTTCAATCAATGCTACTAGCTGGGTATTCGATATAACGATATTCTCAAGTCCTACACTAATACTAGATGTATGCATATATGTACTTCGCATTTACACTCTGATGTGCTCAATATTATATTGTATGTATGCCCCACCTCTGACACACCACACAAGGTCATCCATAACTTGTCAGAGATAAACTCGCTCGGCTTCTTAAGTCTTGTTCTTTTGCTAAACTTGTCGTATTCTAAACAGGAAGCTGGATATCGTAATGTGCCCACTTTCCTAAAGCGGGTTGATTTGGGGTTCTTGCGTTATATGCGCCTAACAACTGTCCATAGTTGTCTGAACTCTAGGCCTTGAGCTGTATATATGTAGACATCCCACACAGACATGTGGTCTTTCAATCGTATTAGAGTTTCTTCTTCTCATATATCGAACTCTATAAACCAAAGTCGCGGTATAAGGCAGATAAGACACTTATTCCCTTGTTCGCATAAATCAACTCCCTTATCGGCTTTTAAGTTTCTTCGTTCACCAACGTCGACACGCCTATTCGCAAGCATGGCGGTGGGCAAAGTAGACACGACCCCTCGTCTGGCGGCTCTGCGCCAGGTTATGAAGGAGCGTCAAGTTGATATTTACAGTATGTGTCAGAACCTACTGTATTATCTCGTCGTCACATGTTAACTCAAAATCTACAGTCGTTCCTTCCGAAGATAGTCACTCATCTGAGTATACCGCTGAGTGCCACGGCCGTCGTGCCTGGATTTCCGGCTTCACTGGTTCCGCCGGTATCGCTGTCATCACCCAGGATTCGGCTGCACTATCTACCGATGGTCGTTACTTCAACCAGGCTTCACATGAGCTTGATAGTAACTGGGAATTGTTGAAGCAGGGTATCCCAACATCTCTGACTTGGGAGAAATGGACTGCCGAAGCAGCGGTTGGTGGCAAGGTTGTTGCCGTCGACCCCACTCTTGTGTCCGGTGTAGCTGCTCGTGAACTCGGACGAGCCATTGAAAAGAATGGTGGAAAGCCTCTACTTGCGCTTCGTGAAAACTTGGTTGATCTTGTGTGGGGTAGTGATCGCCCGCCATTCCCACATGGCCCTATCAAAAGCCTTCCACTCAAATTCTCTGGGAAGGGTGTTGATGCCAAGCTTACTGCTTTGAGAGCCAAATTTGAGGAACTGAAAGTACATGGTATTGTTCTTTCGATGCTCGACGAGATCGCTTGGTTGTTCAACCTTCGCGGGTCTGATATCTCATACTGCCCTGTATTCTTTTCTTATGCCATTGTCACCAAAGACACTGCAGTCCTATATGTCGACGAGAGTAGACTAGCTGCCGATGCCCGCTCCGAGCTGGAGACGTTTGGTGTTGAGTTCAAGCCGTATGAATCACTATTTGACGACTGTGAAAAGCTGGCCGCAGAAGCTTCAGCCTCTACCTCGGATATCCCGATTCGTTACATTGTTCCCAAGACTGCCTCCTGGGCCCTCCAGTTAGCATTGGGTGGGAAGGATCGCATTGAAGAGATGAGAAGTCCTGTGTGTGACTTCAAGGCCATCAAGAACCCTACTGAGCTTTCGGGTATGCGTGAATGCCACATCCGTGATGGCACTGCTCTTATCAAATACTTTGCTTGGTTAGAGAATGAGGTTTCTGTCAAGGGAACCAAGATTGATGAAGTCAGTGCTGCTGATAAGCTCGAGGAGTTCCGTTCTGAGCAAGACATTTTTGTTGGTCTGTCTTTCGACACAATCTCTTCAACCGGCCCCAAGTAAGTTTTCACGTTGAAAATATTCAGAATGTCGCGTAACTAACATCTTCCATAGTGGCGCAATCATTCACTACAAACCAGAGCGGGGTAGTTGCGCTGACATTGACCCCGATGCTGTCTACCTGTGCGATTCTGGTGCGCAGTATCTTGACGGAACCACTGACACCACCCGTACTGTCCACTTTGGTACCCCCACTGCTTTTGAGAAGAAGGCCTATACTCTCGTTCTGAAGGGCAACATTGCTCTTGGCTTAGCTGTTTTCCCTACGGGCGCTACTGGGCTCGCGATTGATGCCATGGCTCGCCAATTTTTATGGGTATGTTGGTTTAGGTTCTTGTCCCGTCGACTCAGCTAACCCATTTTCGTTTAACAGAAAGAAGGTCTTGACTACAGACACGGCACTGGACATGGTGTCGGTTCTTACCTGAACGTCCACGAGGGCCCCATTGGCATCGGTACCAAAATCGCCTATGCGGAGGTCGCTCTGGCACCTGGTAACGTCATCTCTAATGAGCCAGGTTATTATGAGGACGGATCGTTTGGTATCCGTATTGAAAACATGATCATTGTGAAGGAGGTAGGCACGACCCACAGGTTTGGCGGTAACTCATTCCTTGGGTTTGAGACTGTCACTATGGTACCTTACTGCCGCCGCCTCATTGATACTGCTCTCTTAACTGAGGATGAAAAGAAGGCAATCAATGAGTACCATGCTGAGGTGTATGAAAAGATCAAGGGTCGCCTTGGGGATGATACTCTGGCCTTGAAGTGGCTGGAGAGGGAAACGGCTGCGTTGTAAACTTTAACTCTTTTGTTTATGTATGTACGTAGCTCTGTATTTTATTCATATTTTTGTAAGAGTAGTGGACTCCATGTCGACAACTTCTAAATACGGCCAAACGCAGCAATCATGAAAGTAATTGTGAAGGCGGCCTTGAAGGGCACCCTTTGGGTGATACTAGGGATGACATTGCGAGGCTTGAATCTCTCAGGCACTTTGAGGAAGGATAAAGGATTCAATCCGAGACGATACGCCAGCTGTTATTTGGTGTTGTTAGTTTATCCATGCTGCGAGTTGCTCCTCGAGATATATCCTACCATTACAGCAGAAGCAGCAGCTCCCGCCACAAAAATGATGACTTTTGACATCATCGACGCTGCGATGCCAGTAAGCAATCCTAATGAAGATAGTTAGAACCATGACTTTCATTTCAACATACATAACACATACCCGTCATACATCCACCTGAAATCTGAGCCATCATTTCAGCTTGGTCGTCCATGTATCGTGGTGACCTGCTTTTCATGCGCTGTTGGGGAGTTATTCTGACATCATAATCAGGAAGAGATGACAAAGCATCCATTCGAATGGGATACTGGTGTCTAAGAGTACAGGCTGCGCTGACTCCGGAGAACAACACAGCGGAACGTAGAGTGAGACGTCTGCCGATGAATGATGAAGCCATGATGAGAGATGGGTTGATTTGCGCTGTAAGTTGATGAAAGATCTTGGAAGTAAATGTACAAGAAGGTGTATATACTAAATAGTTTTGAGTCAAATATCAGTTGACATCATGGCAAGAGTAACCCTTATGTGGTCATGAGTAGATGATCTTTACCCCATGTCTCATTCCTAGTGTATTCCGGAAGCATCCCAAGTTTTGTTACGGAATAGGCTAGCCTGAAGTATCTTGTATATAAAGTCAAATGCTCATTTAAATGCAAATATAGTTCGATATTGAGCAAACCTAAATACCCAGCCCAGCAGTCATGCGGGACATTGGCCCAAGATAAAACCAACCATGAAAATGTCATTTATGCAACTTTTCGAGAATAAAGTAGAGTAAAAAGACAAATTCCCAAGCACCATTGCTCTTCCAATGGACATTCAACCACGATGATCACCAAACCAACTAAGAAATAGAGAGTTTCTCTACAATCCGAGACCTCCATAAAAGTGATGAATAAAAAGAAACCCGAACGCAAACCCGATAAAAACGCCAAACCCCGAACAGCAAAACCAAGGGTATATCACAATTGTCCAACCATCAGCCTCTAGACAAAAAACCAGTCTAGAGGAGACTCCCAAGAACTTCATTACCCAAATATACATACAAAGAACATGTCGTCTAGCCCAAGCCACCCCAGACACCTCTGATGCGACGAGCTAGTTGGATGTCTTTTTGCATAATAGTTACACGCTTTGCATGTATGGCACACAGATTGGTGTCTTCAAACAAATGTACCAAGAATGCTTCAGCGGCTTCTTGTAACGCCATGATTGCTTGTGACTGCCAGCGCATCTCCTCATCTTCCGGTCTGTATCGCATGGCAATTTCGCGCACCTATGATTAAACTGGTTAGTATTGGATTTAAGCTCGTGAGCTAAGTGACACTTACAAGTCTGGCAAACGGAAGTTTTTGTATCNTTTGCATAATAGTTACACGCTTTGCATGTATGGCACACAGATTGGTGTCTTCAAACAAATGTACCAAGAATGCTTCAGCGGCTTCTTGTAACGCCATGATTGCTTGTGACTGCCAGCGCATCTCCTCGTCTTCCGGTCTGTATCGCATGGCAATTTCGCGCACCTATGATTAAGCTGGTTAGTATTGGATTTAAGCTCGCGAGCTAAGTGGCACTTACAAGTCTGGCAAACGGAAGTTTTTGTATCAATAATTTGGTGCTGCTCTGGTATTCACGAATCTGTCGAAGGGCTAGATTTCCTGGTCTGTAGCGTCTCTTGGTCTTGTATGGAACGGGATCTCCAGCTATTGGCGTGTTAGTTTCAATTGATTGTAGAGGCTTTGTCGGTAGTCGCTATTTCTTACGTTGTACGCCATTACTCTCTCTTGGTGGTTTTCCAATGCGTGGGGCTGATGATAATCTCGGCATGATTCCCAGGAACTCTTCGAATCGCGATAGACGCCTTGTTTCGTGTAAATTTGTGTCTCTTGCGACAGCCGTGAAAAGAAGTATATTTTGGGCGTTTCGGTGGCGCGGGTTTCGTGATGTCGAAGAGCTTCGCGAAGCTATAATTATCGCGTTCAACCCCGAATCTATGGGAATATGTAAATCTGCGTGAACTGACGATATCACAGCCGTTGTAATGATGGAAAAAATCTGGCGTGATAGCGGGTTCTCTTAAGTTGAATAAAAGGGATTTTTGGGGTTAATTGAAGATTTCTCGTCTTTGGTGGGTAGTTTAAACTTTCACGGGGCAATGGCGCAAACTCAAAAGAAGAACTAAGTAATGACGTCTATTTTTTTGCNTTTCGGTGGCGCGGGTTTCGTGATGTCGAAGAGCTTCGCGAAGCTATAATTATCGCGTTCAACCCCGAATCTATGGGAATATGTAAATCTGCGTGAACTGACGATATCACAGCCGTTGTAATGATGGGAAAAAAGCTGGCGAGATAGCGGGTTCTCTTAAGTAGAACGAAAGGGATTTTTTGGCTTAATTGAAGATTTCTCGTCTTTGGTGGGTAGTTTAAACTTTCACGGGGCAATGGCGCAAACTCGAAAGAAGAACTAAGTAATGACGTCTATTTTTTTGCGATGCGACAAGGAAATCCAATCACAAATTAGGAAAGGCCCCATAAGTGGTTGCCAACGGCAACCACGCTCGTGTGTTAAATTCTTTCAACAAATAGTAGGGTTAGGAACCATGAAGCATGATGAAATTCTGCCAGCTCTCAATATTCACCGCCTGCCTAATATGTCCAAATTCTCACACCAGTTAAGATCCATGCTACGTCACCGTCAACTTGCGACAGATGGTCGGCAAATGCTTGTTAATGTCGAAAAAAAGAAGGCCTGCACTTTCGTACCACTTGGTTTCACTCGGACTAAGCAAAGATCTCTACATGTCAACGTCCAAAGCAGTCCTCCAGATACCTTCTCATCACGCATCTGTCGTCTATTTCTTGTCCCTTTCAGCGTACCGCATTTTCTCAACTCTTTAGCCCTAAAATTCGCGACCCAAGCTATACTTGCATTACCAATCGAACCGTCAAGCCNTGGTCGGCAAATGCTTGTTAATGTCGAAAAAAAGAAGGCCTGCACTTTCGTACCACTTGGTTTCACTCGGACTAAGCAAAGATCTCTACATGTCAACGTCCAAAGCAGTCCTCCAGATACCTTCTCACCACGCATCTGTCGTCCATTTCTTGTCCTTTTCAGCGTACCGCATTTTCTCAACTCTTTAGCCCTAAAATTCGCGACCCGAGCTATACTTGCATTACCAATCGAACCGTCAAGCCACATATACACCGACAGCTGGATACGTAAGCGGATATTGAAGCCAGTCGTTAATCTCTTGGAATATCATATCTGGGAAAGAATCATCGCTTAAAAACCGTTAAACTACGCCCTAGTTCGGCACACCACATTCACATTTAAACTATGGCCGAACAACCACCGTTTCTCATCGCTCAATGGTTTTGGGACACTCCGGCGTGTACCCGGTGGTGGACGACTGCCGCATTTGTTACCAGTATTCTTGTACAATGTGGTATAGTCTCGCCATTCCAGCTGTTCTACAGTTATAGAGCTGTTTTTGTAAAACAACAGGTAAACACCGCATAATCTAGAGCCAAGCAGACAATTGTAGATACTAATAGTTTGTCCATTGTAGTACTGGAGACTAGCATCTTCCTTTGTATACTTCGGGCCATTATCATTAGAGTTGGTAATGAACGTATACTTCCTACAACGGCATTCTCGACTCCTAGAGGAAGCTTCCGGCCGGTCTCCCGCCAAATTTGCCTGGCTTCTATTCTGCGCCGTCGTTTCACTTTTGTGCGTGGCACCATTCATCCAGCTCCCTTTCCTTGGGCAGCCACTATCGTCGATTCTGGTTTACATTTGGTCAAGACGGAACCCAGATGCACAGATTGGTCTTTTGGGAATTCTGGTGTTTACCGCTCCGTATTTGCCTTGGGTTATGATGGCCTTCAACCTGCTGGTCAATGGCAGAATTCCAAAAGATGAGATTCTTGGGCTGGTGATTGGACATGTTTTGTACTTCTTTAATGATCTGTATCCTGCTGTTCATAACAACCAACAGCCACTTGCTCCGCCATCGTGGTGGATAAGATTGTTTGAGGGGGCACCGGCGGAAGAACAAGTTACGAATGAAGGAGAAGGAGGAGTGCAGGTTCATAACTGAATTATACTTATGAGGGCTGCTTAGCATGTTGATATGAATACCATTTGTTTTGTGCAGTCTGTTACCTTTTCATGTGTGATACTGTGACAATCTAACAGACTCAACTCTGGGTCTATGACGTAGTATCAGAGTGCCATGCATACATACATGTTGACGAACCATATTCAATGCAAGGATCCATGACATGTGGCCTATCGGAGCCAACCGAAGACGCCATGGAAGCCCATCAATGCACATTTAATCACCTTGTCAACACATACAATCCGATTGGTCATTTTGTGGTCTATGACTGACATCATATACGGTCAACGGTCCGACTGGAATTGACTGAAATGTCCGAAACCCAAAATCACCTGTTATGACGCCATCAACCGATGAAAAGACGTCAGCGTTGTCTAGATTGTAGACTCAACTACATATTCTCTTTTGCAAACCAAGACATTTTTCCCTCACTGACTAGCGATTTTTACATTTAATTCCGTCTTTATAGACTATTGGGGACCCCGCGCTGAAACCCTATTCTTGAAAAAATTCCCGGCAATTTGGTATAAAAGTTCAGAATTTGTTGGTCGTCGTCGTCGACTTGATTGTATCACTCGAGACCAAGATCAAGACAAAAAATCATGAGAGCTTACTACTACGACGACTTGGAGGTACGTAGAATCCGAATAACTCTTCCATCCAGTCCAATGTCAAAATAGATCACTAACAACCCTTAATTAGGGTGACCAACGCTGCCCTCACGATGGTGGTGAACTTGTTGATGAGAAGGAACTTGCGGCTCTGGGAGTATTGTATTCCCATCATGAAACAGTGGACACCGTCGATGAACTTGCCTTGGAGCGGGGGTACAAGAACCGGGACGAGGTGTTTGTCTCACCCGAGAAGATGGGTGCCATCTATGAAGAAAAGGTGAAGAGTTTCTTTGAAGAGCATCTTCATGAGGACGAAGAAATCAGATACATCCGTGGTGGACAGGGCTACTTTGACGTCCGGAGCAAGTCTGACCGGTGGGTCCGGATTCTGTTGGCCAAGGTAGGTTTCTGTAATTTTGAGGATATTCGTGGACTGGAAACTGACCTATACACAGGGTGACTTGATTATTCTTCCGGCCGGGATCTACCATCGTTTCACTACCGACGAATCTAACGTGAGTTGTTCCTAAGATTTGGTGGTAAAAACAGTTTATTAACCAAGTTGTAGTATGTCCATGCTATGCGCCTTTTCAAGGACGAGCCCAAGTGGACGGCCTTGAACCGCTCGCCCGAATTGGATAACAACAAGTATCGTCAGGAGTACGTCAGCGAGTTCATTGTCCCAGCCAATTAAAGAGTAATAACAGTGTAAATGAGTTTAAATAATGATTTCATGTTTGTTACTTGGTCTTTGGTATGTACGACTCATGATTTTTGTATGCTGTTGTGCATGTACAGGATTATCAGGCTCAAACAAGTCATAGTATGTAACCCTATTGGAACAATTAGGGTACATGTGGTAAGACTGGTAATACTGGTGCTTATCCAGCGTATGAATTGAACCAAATAAGAGTATTTCACATACACACATGCACATACATATAAAGAAATGGATATACTTAATGACGGCGCTTCAATTTCGAAAGCATCAGAATCGGGCGGACCAAAGCCGTTATTACCAGCCAGTTGTGATCCACCACATATCGGTGGAATTAAACGGTCCTTAGTATGGATTGTAAGTCATTCCAATCAAAAGTCTACAATTTATCACTAATTCTGACGGTTGATTTAGGTTTTTGGTGGAACTGGACACATGGGACGGTCAGTTGTCAAAGCTGCTTTGGCAAATGGTGATGGGGTAGCTACAGTTGGATGTGCATTTCAAACACCANCCGCTCGCCCGAATTGGATAACAACAAGTATCGTCAGGAGTACGTCAGCGAGTTCATTGTCCCAGCCAATTAAAGAGTAATAACAGTGTAAATGAGTTTAAATAATGATTTCATGTTTGTTACTTGGCTTTGGTATGTACGACTCATGATTTTTGTATGCTGTTGTGCATGTACAGGATTATCAGGCTCAAACAAGTCGTAGTGTGTAACCCTATTGGAATAATTAGGGTACTTGTGGTAAGACTGGTAAGACTGGTGCTTATCCAGCGTATGAATTGGACCAACTAAGAGTATTTCACATACACACATGTACATACATACATATAAAGAAATGGATATACTTAATGACAGCGCTTCAATTTCGAAAGCATCAGAATCGGGCGGACCAAAGCCGTTATTACCAGCCAGTTGTGATCCACCACATATCGGTGGAATTAAACGGTCCTTAGTATGGATTGTAAGTCATTCCAATCAAAAGTCTATAATTCATCACTAATTCTGACGGATGATACAGGTTTTTGGTGGAACTGGACACATGGGACGGTCAGTTGTCAAAGCTGCTTTGGCAAATGGTGATCGGGTAGCTACAGTTGGATGTGCATTTCAAACACCACCAGAAGCAATGGAAGAACAGCCAGAGAACTGTCTAGGCCTTTTATGTGATGTAAGGGCTCGAGAAACAGTGGCAAAGACCATCCAGCAAACCATTGAACATTTCGGACGTGTGGATGTAATTGCCAATTGCTCTGGCTATGGTGTTATCGGATCATGTGAGGATCAAGACGAGTATGAGATACGAAATCAGTTTGAAACCAACTTTATGGGAACTGTTCATATTATTCAGGAATCTCTCCCGTACTTTCGACGGCAAAAGTCCGGACGCTACTTGATTCTGAGCTCGACATCGGGAGCATTGGGTGTTCCTGGTCTGGGACCATATGGCGCAACAAAGTATGCTGTTGAANTTGAACATTTCGGACGTGTGGATGTAATTGCCAATTGCTCTGGCTATGGTGTTATCGGATCATGTGAGGATCAAGACGAGTATGAGATACGAAATCAGTTTGAAACCAACTTTATGGGAACTGTTCACATTATTCAGGAATCTCTCCCATACTTCCGACGGCAAAAGTCCGGACGCTATTTGATTCTGAGCTCGACATCGGGAGCATTGGGTGTTCCTGGTTTGGGACCATATGGCGCAACAAAGTATGCTGTTGAAGGACTTATTGAAGCTTTGTTATACGAAACAGACGCATTCAATGTCAAGGCAACGTTGGTTGAGCCTGGACCGGTTCGTCGAGACGATGTTGATCCAAAGTCTGAGAGTAACCCGTTACCAACATGGGGACATTTCTTGATAGCTCAAGGGAGTGAAGCTTACTCAAACAGTACATCTCCTGCACTACATGCCCGACGGATGATACAATGGATGGGAGATAATCAACCAACAAGTGCCGTCAAATGTGCTGATTTGGTGTGGCAACTGGCTCATTGTTCATATCCGCCATTGAGATTGTTGTTAGGAACATATGCAATCGAGAGTATTCGTGATCGACTTCGATCAGTGACTGAAGAATTGGAAGATTGGAAACACTTGAATTATCCGTTACAATCGGGATGTGGACTATCTGAAGATGATATCCGGGAAATCGGAGGAGAAAAGGGATCAAAATCTAAGAGTAGACACGACAGTGATGATGTTGAGATGGCAGATGGTAGTACAGATGTATAGTGTTCTTGGCGAGGTAGTCTATCTGTCTGTATAAACAATACACAATGGGACTTATTCAAAGCTGTATTGCATGGCGTTTAATGACCCTTGAAAATCATAGCCGCCAGTGGATATTTGGAAATTATGGCTATGCGTTTAGTAAGGGGCGCCTATGTTTATTCACAGCCTGATAGGAATAGGGGGCCTGTACATGTCATAATTTGGGGTTGAATATTTTGTGCACTAGGAAATATTGGTGCATTTAATGGAAATGAAGGGGGTAAAAGGCTATGAGACGCGTCAATGAAATCCTACTGATATTGAATAAAACATCAACAGAGATTGAAGATTCGATGTTGATGGATGAAGACCAACATAGTCATGATATAACAGTCTGACACGAATAGAACCAAAGTACTCAATAAGGCAAGTTGTTTCCCCGGCTATATGATGACCGTGCCTTCTTACTACGTGGCCAGTCTATTGCTAGGCCCGCGTTTGCAGGGCCACGTACCTGAGCGGAGCGAATTGGCGCTGTCAATTGAACCCTCACTCCATACACTTTTCTCAGGAACTCTGATAAGGAATATCGTTGTGTATGGTGAGACAACACGGAGCCGTTTGAGTCTTCCGTAATAATTGCGTATGCCACATTGCCTCAAACCAAATCCCTTTTAAGAAAAAAAAAAGAGCTAGATGTATAGGGAAAATGTAGAAAGACCCAAACTTGTAGAATTTTCTTAATTCTCCAACTTTCAATAAACTAAGAATTGTACTTATCTAAATCTATCAATTACAACGTTATCTTGTTGGTTTCAATCCAAATTTTGATTGACCTTTTTTCTCACTTTTAAAGACTTCAATCACAGGTCCGTTCTTTCCATACACGTCTACACTGCACTGTCCGTTCACAACCCACGTATCCTGGGACAACCAAGCTTGCGGCATACGTGCATACCTGCATACATAGACGGTCAACCCTCCGCCCCGTCTGTAAATCGGCAACCTTTTTCTCCCTTTTTCGTCAACCAATACTAGGTTCCCAAGTTCATCTTAACCTTCACTATCGCTCGATTCGGTACCATCTTAGCGACCACATCTTCACATTCATCAACCACCATAATGTCCGACAAGAAGAACGAGGACTACGAAATGCAGTCCGGCTACGGCGAACGGGACGGCTTCGTCTCCGGTCGCCCATCGCCCCGCGCCACCAGCTCTTTTGACATTTCGCGCTTCAGCAATAGCCCTGGTGTCTCGATTCTCGCCTACTGCTTTGCCTCCATTTCCATGACCGTTGTCAACAAGTATGTTGTGTCGGGTAGCTCTTGGAACTTGAACTTGTTGTACCTGGCTATTCAGTCTTCCGTCTGCTCTGGTACCATCTACGGTCTTAAGCAGTTTGGCGTTATCAAGGACTTGGCGCCCTACGATTCTAACAAGGCTAAGAGATGTAAGTAAACACTCGCTCGACCCAAACATGACGCAATTGTTCATGAATAGATTGACTGACATGATATCTTCTACTAGGGTTCCCCATTTCGTGCCTCTTGGTCGGTATGATCTACACCGGTATCAAGGCCCTCCAGTTCCTCTCGGTTCCCGTCTACACTATCTTCAAGAACTTGACCATCATCGTCATTGCTTACGGTGAGGTCCTTTGGTTCGGTGGCAGCGTTTCCCCGCTCGCCCTCCTGTCCTTTGGTCTTATGGTTCTGTCCTCTGTTGTCGCTGCCTGGGCCGATATCCAGCACGCTATCAGCAACGAGGTTCAAGATGCTGCTGCTGCCGAGGCCATGGCCACTCTTAACGCTGGTTACGCTTGGATGACCTTGAACGTCTTCTGCACCGCCTTGTACGTTTTGGCCATGAAGAAGGTTATCAAGACCATGAACTTCAAGGACTGGGACAGTAAGTTTTTCAACAGTTGTATTCTTCTGAAGTACTATGCACTAACAAGATTGATTTAGCCATGTTCTACAACAACTTCCTCACTATCCCCGTTCTCATCTTCCTGTCTCTTTGCGCCGAGGACTGGTCTAGCGCCAACCTCGCCCTCAACTTCCCCGTTGAGACCCGTAACAGCTTGTTCATTGGTATGCTGTACTCTGGTGTCTGCGCCATTCTGATTTCTTACTCCTCGGCCTGGTGCATTCGTGTCACTTCTTCTACCACCTACTCTATGGTTGGTGCTTTGAACAAGTTGCCTATCGCCATTGCTGGTTTGGTCTTCTTCTCGGCTCCCGTCACCTTTGGCAGTGTCACTGCTATCTTCCTCGGTTTCGTTGCCGGTCTGGTCTACGCCTGGGCTCGTGTTCGTGCTACTCCTAGCAACATGTCTCTGCCCACTACTCGCCCTACCATGAGCGCGAGTTCTCAGAGCACTCGCGATGCCAACTCCTCATAAAGAAACTATGTGTGAGTTAATTGGCTGCTATCGACGCCGTTTGTAGTGTCGAGGCAAGTTATAGATGAGATAGAGNACTCTTCGGCCTGGTGCATTCGTGTCACTTCTTCTACCACCTACTCTATGGTTGGTGCTTTGAACAAGTTGCCTATTGCCATTGCTGGTTTGGTCTTCTTCTCGGCTCCCGTCACCTTTGGCAGTGTCACTGCTATCTTCCTTGGTTTCGTTGCCGGTCTGGTCTACGCCTGGGCTCGTGTTCGTGCTACTCCCAGCAACATGTCTCTGCCCACCACTCGCCCTACTATGAGCGCGAGTTCTCAGAGCACTCGCGATGCCAACTCCTCATAAAGAAACTATGTGTGAGTTAATTGGCTGCTATCGACGCCTCTTGTAGTGTCGAGGCAAGTTATAGATGAGATAGAGCTGTAGATTGTACGTTTTGCTTTGTCACGATATGAATTTGCGCAGAGCTTGCAATACGTCGATGAGAACATTTTTCTGTCGTTCAAAACTGAGGTGGCGCAAGGCGTCTTTGTCTGGGTTGTTGAGGTTGAAATTGTTGCTTTATGTTGGTGTTGTCGCGCTTATTTGGGGGTTTATGAGGTGGTGAAGCCTTTTTTTGGGAATTAGATACTGAAGGTTGCTTGTCTTGCATTATTTGCCATTGCCGTCTGGGATCTTATTTTCCACTATAGATTTTTTTTACAATTAGATATGTNAGATAGAGCTGTAGATTGTACGTTTTGCTTTGTCACGATATGAATTTGCGCAGAGCTTGCAATACGTCGATGAGAACATTTTTCTGTCGTTCAAAACTGAGGTGGCGCAAGGCGTCTTTGTCTGGGTCGTTGAGGTTGAAATTGTTGCTTTATGTTGGTGTTGTCGCGCTTATTTGGAGGTTTATGAGGTGGTGAAGCCTTTTTTGGGAATTAGATACTGAAGGTTGCTTGTCTTGCATTATTTGCCATTGCCGTCTGGGATCTTATTTCCACTATAGATTTTTTTTACAATTAGATATGTACGTGCCGCGTGAGCGCGATTAGCTTGAGAGTTGACTTGAATTCAGGATGTTCGTTGATGTACTGTATTGTATAGATTTCTTTGTGTTAGTATTCAGGCGACTGATGTTAGAAACGCATGTCGTTCCTTTTTTTGTGTATGGCAAATGACGTCTAGTTATACTGGACATGTGTATGCGCCATGGCTTTTGTATGGCTTGTTTTTGGTGCCTACTGTAGCCCGTCCAAATCATTCACTCAGGCAAAGTGCCATATTTATAGGTATAAACTCAAATACAGTGGTTTCTGTACACAACACATTCCGGCCCCACCCGCTGAACTTTTCATTGAACAACTGTAAAACCTCTACTTTTTTTTTTGTTGACGGAGTAGGATCAACTAAACCCGCTGAACGGCAAATCAGCTTGGGACTGTGGCCAAAATAAGACCCATGGTACCGACATGTCGTCATGTTACGTTGAGCTTGAAATTACATGTGACCGCGAATTTCGCCGTAAACATTCGTCACATTTCATCAACATAGTTGTCTTTTGCACTTTTGAAATGTTCCTTTTCTAAAAACGTTTATCAGGCTGTCGGTACTAGTTCATCGTTTATTCAACGTGAACCCGTAGTTTCCTTGCAAATATTCAATCTTGGTGGGACGTTCCTATCTAGAGCCTCAACAACAAGCTTCTCGCCAAGCTAGGGCCATATTTTCTTCTCTCCACTTCAACTTGAGCAGTAACAATAGATCTTGACTATCGCTCTTCAATCTTGACTTTGGATTTGCATTCTTTCTAGGCAAAAGAAGTCAATCATGTTGACCTTCATTGATAAGCGTCAGTTTATTCATTGTTGTTGAGGTCTGTGTTTACATCAACTAATTCTCGTTGTTACTATAGCCTTTCAGCTTATTGCCCCTTCACTGGGAGCATCTTCAGATGAGCGTATGTTCATTCTTATTTCAAGATATCTACTCGATAACTGACTATGTTGCATAGTTAAACTCATTTTCTCCTTCTTACTCTCGTATCCTCTAAGCGGTTTGCTTAAAAGAATTCCAGATCGGAAGCCAGCTTACAAGAATGTCTTCATCATTGCGTATGCTTAACTTCCCCAGTCATATCAGTATAAGTGAGTTCGCTAATACCAAAAAAACTTGGCTACAGTGTATCGATATTCTATCTTGTCGGTTTGTTCAATCTCTGGCAAGGAGTTTTGACTTTGGCCTTTAGCTCAATCGGTGCTTACTCCATTGCCTACTTCTTACGTGGAAGTCCTTACATGCCATGGATTGGCTTTGTCTTCTTGATGGGACATTTGTCATACAGTCATCTGGAACGTCTCTTTGCTAATGAGCCTTCTGCCGTCGATGTCACTGGTGCTCAAATGGTTCTTGTAATGAAGCTCAATGCATTCTGTTGGAACGTTGCAGATGGTCAATTACCTTCTGACCAACTGTCAGACTTCCAACGTGACCACATGCTAAAGGAGCTTCCATCCTTCCTTGATTTTGCTGGATATGTTCTCTTCTTTCCTTCTCTTTTTGCTGGACCGGCTTTTGACTACTCCGAGTACCGCCAATGGGTCGATACCACCATGTTCAATGTCCCTAGCAATGTCGAGCCGGCCAAGAGACCCCCAGTACGCAAGCAAAGAAAGATTCCCCGCAGTGGAGGACCGGCCTTCTCTAAGCTAGTTATCGGACTTGTGTGGATTGGTGCCTTTGTTGTTCTTGGTGGACGCTACTACCCCAAGTCTCTGCTTGAGGACTCTTACCTTGAGTATGGTTTCTTCAAGAGACTTTGGATCATGTACCTTGTTGGCTTCACTGCGCGCACCAAGTACTACGGAGTCTGGACTCTTACCGAAGGTGCCTGCATTCTTACTGGTCTTGGATACAATGGTGTTGACCCTACCACCGGAAAAGTCTCATGGAACCGCCTCCAAAACGTTGATCCCTATGCTGTTGAGACGGCGCAAAACCCCCGTGCTTACCTCGGTGGTTGGAACATGAACACCAGCAAGTGGCTTCGGAACTACATCTATCTGCGCGTTACGCCTCGCGGCAAGAAGCCTGGCTTCCGTGCTAGCATGATGACATTCGGAACCAGCGCCTTCTGGCACGGTTTCCATCCCGGCTACTACATGAGTTTCATTTTCGCCTCTTTCCTTCAAACTGCCGCCAAAAGTAAGTTCAAGCATTTGGTTCTAAAACCATGGATATGACATATTAACTATCAGTAGATGTGCGTCGTTATATCCGTCCCTTCACCTTGGACCCGCAAACCGGGGACCCTACTCCCAACAAGAAGCTCTATGATGCCATCTGCCCTCTCGTCACTCAGTTGGTGTTTGGTTTTGTAGTTATCCCATTCTTGGTGCTGGATCTGCATGACTCGCTGGAAGTCTGGCGTAGACTCTACTACTTCGCCATTATTGCTGTATTCTCTGCCATTGTATTCTTTGCCTCGCCTGCCAAGGCATTCCTGCGCAAGCAATTGGAAGTCCGCCAGGCAAAGGGTCGTTTCTTCGGCAAGCGCCCTGCTATTTCTCGGACGGCTAGTACTGACAGCATTTCATCCGTTACTCATCCTATTCTCGGTGTCCACGATAACCTTGAAAAGGATGTGAACGAGATGGTTGCTGAAATTCGCGCCGAGGCAGAGGCTGCGTTTGCTCAAAAGAAGGCTAAATAAAGTACGGGCGTTGTGGTTGGGAAGTATGTATGTACACATGACTACGCCAATAATATATTAGGCGTTTCCAATCTACCTAGATAGCTGTTTACACACATAAGGTGCATATTAAATGCAATATAATTACATAAAGAGGTAGACGCAAGTATCAAAGTCATATCTTTCACATACATTTATACAAAGGAACAAGACAATTAGATGTGTGAATCCATTATGGAATTAAGGTGAAAAGAACTATAAACAATAAGATATATAGTGACGTAGCAATTTTTAGGGAACATCTTGTTCCGGAGCTAACATCATGTCAGGCGATATGGCAGGTCGCCAACGGAGCATAAAAAGAAGCCTATCAAAGGTGGGTATCCAAAAAGAAATGCCAATGCAATTGCAAAACCAGACGAAATGCGGATACACGCAATAAAAAAGGCCGGCTTCAAAATAAGGCCTGGGGTGGAAAAAACGAAAAGAAAAGAACAAAGAGGGAGTATCTGAGGAGTCATAACCATGCAAGAAATCAAAAACCAAGCGCTGAAACGGACAAGAATAAACAAGAGAGAAACGAAGACATGGACGAGACGAAGCAAGCTTACTGTACGCCAATGATAATCAGGGCCACCACGGCACCAATGACGAGTAGACCAACGGCCGACATATAGCGGTTTAGTCTACGCCACCATCGGGCGCCTTCATACATGCGGAGGTGGTAAGCCTCGTCAGCGTGAAGTCGTGAAATGGCAATGTCATCTTCGAGAGCACCATCGCTCATGCTGCTGCGGCCTTCCTCCATGGTCTTAACCGAGGATGGCATGGCAGGAAGAGGGATGAAAGCGGCAATCATCCATGCTGGAAATGGTGTTAGCGAACTGTTTTTTTATGCATGACATAGTCTGATACTTGATAGACTGATTACAAGATGCCGTGTTACACGCGCTTCTGCAGACTATACTGGTACTTGATATGTGCAAGATCACCGACTGTGTGACATGAAAGTAGGATTTCAGATGAAGACTTACCAAAAGGAAAGATGAAACCAAAGATGAAACTGACAACCTGGATGTTACGACGGCTCATAAAGCTGCTGCCGCTAGACCAGGTAACCGTTGGCGGATCCCACATGCTGCTGTGGCGGTCGATGATGGCCCGGCGATCCTGGCGCAAGTGTGGTGACCAGATACTGGACGTCTGCTTGCGGATCTGAGCACGGATCGAACCAACGCGGCCACGGCTGGCGGTTCCTTGGGACTGTGTGTAGGAACCGTCTTGGGATAGTGGTGTTTGGGTTCTTGGGGCGCTTTCGGGGGTGGTGGGTCTCTGTTTTCTGCGGCCGAAGGGATGGAATTCGGTGCTGGCGACACGACCCAGGCGGGAAGTGGGCCGGCTTTCGGGGTCTGATGGGTCTGATGGTTGAGGCATAGGACGCGGTTCGCCGTTGGCGTAGTAGAGTCTATAGAAAGAAAGTGTTAATAAAGGTTTTGTTTGTGGGTAGTGTCTTTAATTTAACATACCTAGCCCAAGTAGGGATGGAAGCAGAGTTCATGCTATTAGAGCGCGAGCTTGAAGAAGAATGAAGGTTCCGGTCAGAAGACGCGCCAGAGAACAAGCTTCCCAGACGGGTGCGTGATGGGCGCGAGTGAAGGGTGTTCAACTCGCCAATACCATCGCCATACTCATCAACGTGGTTGATCACATTAGCCCCAGACGTGCGCTGGTATGTAGGGGTAGGGCGTTCCACGGATGCGCTGTTACTGCGAGAATGCGAAAACGCACTACTGCTGCCATTGCTCTCCATGTTAACTACAATAGAGGAAGAGATGCTAGGCATACGGCGCGAGTGAGCACTGCTGGCGTAGCCGACACTGTGACGGTTATAGGTAGCAAAGGAGCCAATGGAACCGGTTCTTGAGATTGGCGAGTGTGGCGCAGAAGAAGATGGCTCGGTAACAGACATGACGGTAGAAAGCTGATCACTCCATTTGTGTGGGTGAGCCTGGATGGGTGTGATTTCAAGGTCTGATGGTCCAGCAGAAGAGCTAGACGAGCCATTGTACTCGGCCCATTGCTCTGAGGGATGTGACATTGCGGAAGGTTGAAGAAGATCGTGTGTAGAGTTAGAAGCGGAGCCAGCGCCAAGTTCCAAAAGAGAAGCACGGCGAAGATGGATAGCTGTCGGAGTAGCAACAAGTGACTCCACAGGCTCGAAACTGAAAGCGCTGTTAAGCGATTCGGCAGATGGAGCGTGGTGCAATTCTTCAAAATTCAACTCCTTGGCGGTCTCTGAGCAAGCAGACAATGGACGGGAAGCAGGCGTAACTTTAACCAATGGACGCAAAGGTTCAACTCTAAGGCTTTCCTGAGAAAACACTGGTTGGACAGTACGGTTATCAACCTCGAGATTGTCGTTATGGAAGCGGGCTTTTTGGGGTTCAATGGGCGAAGAAGGAAGCGACTGTGGCGGTGAAGATACGTTGTGAACTACAAAGTTCTCGTCGTCGTCACTGCTGTAAGTGATGGTACCTTCGGAATCGCGGTGGCGGAGGTCGATGTTACTTTCTTCGAACTGTTGGGATACTGAAGCTACCGGGGACGACTGGCCGAGAATCTGAACGTTGGTGTTGGAGTCTAATGAAGCTGCGTAAGAAGGCGCAAGACTAATGGTATCGTCTTCGGGCGCAGGAGGAGAACTGGACCGTGCGTAGACTTTGTAGTTGCTGGTTTCTGACAATGTAGTTTCGGACTGAAAGGACGACTTCTCATGTAATTCGCGGAACACAGAGGACTGCAGGGCGTGGGAGCTGGGAAATTGAAGTTCAGCAGTTTGAAGTTTCTGCGACGAAGCCGAGTTGCGCTTATGGACAAATAAAGAGTCTTTGTGTGACGGAGAATCGGGATCAGAAACGGGAGATTCGAGATCTACAGAGACGGGATCCAAAGTGAAGTGTGCAACAGTAATTGGCGGACGGGCGTTAGAGACGGAAGTTATGGCAGACTTTGGGTCACTGGAAACCTGACGAACACCACCAATCATACGACCCCAAGAGGAAGACGAAGAGATGCTTGTAGGCGAGGTAACGGCCGAAGGAGGATTAGTGTACTGGTCGGCTTCAAGAGCGATAACAGCGGCCTTTCCCTTGGTGCTGAAGGAGTATGTGGGCGACAGGAACAAAGACTCGGAAGGAGTGGTTGCACGGGTATCGGCAAACGAGGTGTCTTCGGAATAGCGGCGTTGGCTGGATGTCGAACGAGACGGTGCGGTAGAGAGCGAATAGGCACTGGAACTCAGGCGGTTGTTGTCAAAAACGGGACGGATGGTGGTGGATGTAGCAGAGTCGAATGATGATGATAGCACAGAGTTAGCAGAAGCCGAAATTGCACGAATAGAAGGAGCGGTAGTAGAGTTGGCAGATGCTGGAATGGGAATAGCGGCGACAGTAGATGCCGACTTGGATGATGCAGAAGCAGAAACAGATGCAGATAGTGAAGGAGTGACTGGTGTCAAAGGCAACGGGCGCGGAGCAGAAGCGGAAGCGGAAGCGTTGGACAAAGACAGTGATGAAGAAACAGAATTGGAGCGAGTGTAGACGGAGCGCGAAGAAGCAACAGCGTCGGATGGAAAGGTAGATGCCTTGAGAAGGTTCGCATTCAATGGCGCCGGTGCAAAAGAAGAAGAAGTAGTAGCTGGTGATAGCGGCGCAAGAGAGAAGGTCTTGCCATCAGACGAAATCTTAAGTTGGTTGCGACGCTTCTTTCCTCCGGCGGTGCTAGGGCGCAGATTTTCACTGCCGAAACTTGACTGTCTCGAGCGTGAAGCCGAGGGGTCGCCCGACGGGGCAAACGGAGGCAGCGGCAGCGGGGGCAAGTCAAGACCAAACGAATTTGATGCGGATGCTTCTAAACTAGGTTCCATAGTAGTATTGGCATGGCGATCTGCGACAGTATCAAAGGCGCTGTCTTCGCTGTCACTGTGGACTGCGCTGGCTGTCCAAGCGCTGTGCTTGTAAGGTCGTCTATTGGCGGCAGGGGCCAAAGATGTCGCAGAGCCTGTCCCTGGACGGGGGATGGACAATTCTGAAACTTGGTGCAGTTGGGAGCGGTTCCCTGGGGCGTTTTGCAAGAACGAATGGCTTGAAATACTAGTTTCGGTGGCCACAGTTTCGTCACCGAGAAGCTCAGAAGTATGCCAACTGGAGCTAGCAGGACGAAACGATGGGTTTGAAGACTCCATTGCGTTGGCCACATCAAGATCCATGTCCATGTCGTCAGTCAATGAGAATGACAACTCAGTGTCATTTGGCATAAGAGAACGTTTCTGATTATAAAATTCGCGGCGGCGTTGTTGGGCTCTTTTATGACTATTAAAACTGCTCGCGTCACTGAAATCTTCGTCGTCGGCGTCGTCGTTTTCGAGGTGATTTTGTCTGCGAGAATGAGTGGCGGCCTGAAGGTTGAACGAAGAATGCTCGGGGCCAAAGCTAATTGCTGAACGGTCCAGGTCCAACTGTGTCTCGCCCTCAATTACCACATTGGCGGTGGAAAACTGCGATCCAATGGACGATCTATGGCTGCGGTTGTCATCGAGCGCTTTTGGTGGAGTATATGGAACAAGACGAATTCCAGTGTTGTGTTGAGTGGACTGCGATGAAGCAGAGCCGGGAGAAGAAGTGGGTCTTCCAGACGCGGTAGAAAACCCGCGAGACGGGGTCTGCGGAGGATACGACATATTTTAGGTGTGGGAGCCGTATGGCGGCAGCCACTTTAGGTGGTACAGTAAACAGGTACAACAAGTGTTGTTGCACCAAACTAATGACCAATAGTAAACGCCAAACAAAAGGCCAAACAACAGGCCAAAATGTTTACAGTTGAGATTACAAACTTTGTGTGGCGGAGATCATGAGCGGAAGTTGACGGGGACGTGCTCCTGAGTCTTGCAGCTACACTGACAATAGAAACCCCAAATAGAAGCAGGCAGCCGGAAAGAAGGTGTTTTGTGCCTGTAAAAGGAAATAATGTAAAATAGTTTTTAGAATGTATAAAATATAAAGCAATCGTAATTGTTGAGAAATTAGATGCCCAAAAGGAAAGAATCGTAAAAAAAAAATAAAGACGTCAAAAAGTGAAAGGAAAAAAGAAAGCAACAAATCGTAAAAAAAGACGTCAAAATGGTCGTGATAATTCAAACTTGTTGATGAGATATTGCGTTGATTGCAAGTTGCCCAATAAAGAATTCCAGAATAGTAAGAAAGGATAGACGGGTCAAATCATAAGAAAACGATAGTAAAAGGTCATAAAGGCGTAACAATAAACCATAAGCTTCTAACAGAACATTGTGTATGTTACACACAATATATTCTGCTACAGCCTAGATATGATATATCGTAACTTGTCTTTGTCAACTATGTAGTTGATAGTTGATTGTCAATGTAGTCGTAAAAGGTGATTGCTTAATTGAGAAATCGTCTAATTCTTGAAACACTGCCTGGTGGTACAAGGCTGGCTTGGAGGCTTCTAAGACTCAAATGGAAAAGACAACCACGACCTGTTTGTCGGAAAAGTAGGTGAAACGTGAAACTCTTAAAGAATGTGGTGGTCGTAAAAGAAACAAAAGTCGAATATGAAAATTGACAGCCAAGTGAATGGACGTCGAGCTCGTGGCGAAGGAAATGAATATAAAGGCAGCTCGACTAGCGTGATAAAGACCGAAAAGCAGACAGACGAAAACAACGCTGAACAAATAAGGGAAATGAAGAAAAAAAGTTGCCGGAGGGAGTATTGTGGTTGAATCAAGGGATAGCTATCTCGAAGGTCGTCGTTGTCGTAGTCTTCGTGGCAAGATAATAGACGGCAAACTTAACGATTCAATGATATCAAGCTGGTACTCGACCGAATGACAGAAAGGCGGGAAGAGGAGAAGAAGCAAAAAGACTGAAGACTTTGCATTTCGTGCTTGGGACTGGCCATATACATACATAAAAAAGGGCCAGTGCCTTGACATGTCACTTTCGATATGAACATCAACTTTGCTCTGACCACATGCATACAATAGCTAAACCCGGTCCCCAGCCTAGTCCATTCTAAGTCACCAGCCTTCCTATTGACCAAACAAACCCGCAAAATACTACAAAAGTCGGCCAAAACCGTGCCAAGTTGAGTCCGCACGCACGCGATGAAGGACCCTGGGTTTCCTAGAAAGAAGCTCTTTGCGGGCCATGGCGAGCCAATTGCTGTGGTCTTGGAACATCCCAGCCATCTGAATGACTAGGGCTAACAGGGCTAACAGGGCAGTTGGTTTAATAAGGGGCCTCTGTAGAGCTTGATTTGGCTGTTCTTAGCGTTGTAGAGCTGCTTATACTATAGGATTTTTTTTGGTGGCTTAATAAACTCCGACAACTCGTTCATGAGAGCCCGGATCACTAACTGACTCTTTCACTCATTATCGCAAGATTGGTGACGTTTTGGTTGGGAAATAAAGATGGCGTTTCCTAACCACCACCATGACAACCATCGTGATTCTCAAACATTAAGAGATGAGGTTGGATATCCTGTCCGTGATGCTATGTTTAAAGAACACGCTGAGATGAAGTCTACCATCATGTGATTAGAGGCAAGTCTATCCTAAAAGGAACAAGTAAAAAACATCGGGTGCCCTGAAGGGATTCAAAAATGGGATTCGGCCGGCCGTAATGCAGGGATATCTGAATTTGGTAGCTCTACAGTGGGTGTGAATTATGCCCTGGAGCGAAGTTTGCGAGAAACTTTCTATTGAGCTGCCATTCTAGAAAACTCTTCGGAATGGACGAAAACTACTCTATTTTATTAGCGATTCATGCTGTTGGAAGATCACTTTCAAAAGTGACAAACTAATTGAAAGTAAGTCAGCGTTGGCACTATCAAACAGACATGTCTTTAAAACTGCCAACATCAAAGTTGATCCATCATACCAAATCCCCAGAAAATCTAAACATCAGACTCATTCCAAAGACAAGGCTGATAACGTCACATCCTACAAAAGTCTTTCTCTTTTTCTTTTACCCTGCATGCATCAACGAAACACAACGCTACCATTAAAATCCCTCTAAAGCAACCTAAATTAGGCCCTTCACCACTGAAGAATAGCAGCTGACTACCTAAAAGTATCCCCCCTTACACTCCACAAACACCGACCGCCTGCATAACCGAAATTACCCAGCTGCAGGAACTGTGATTTTTCAAGACAAATGCTATACGGTCTGGCAGACGATCTGGTTCATGAAGATGTTTTTGACATGCGGGTTTTGAGGAGCAGATGTAACTTGCATATATAAAATGAAAGGGAGTCTATCGTCATAGGCTAAGTTGGAGAAAATGTCTATCAATTGTCGTTGTTTCTTACACAGTATGCCCCTTTTGACGTGTGGTTACACTTTTCTTTAGTCAGGGCACATTCCATAGTTCCATAGTTGACGTTGTGGTAACCCTAACAAACGTAACATCGGAACAATGCTTAGATGACAGTATTGTTGAAAAAGAACAATCAAATGATAGTGCATTCTAATAAACGCTTAAAACGAATTCTAGTTGAATCAATTAACAAATTCATGTTCCTTTCCATCAATTTTTCGATGCAAACCACGCATCACTCTCCACAATCATACTTTTTTCAATAATTTCATGCAGCTTTGCGTTGATATCAATTTATGCGCCGGACTGTTACACTCAACCCTCCAAGGCCACTATTTCAGCCCCACCAGATTTATAAAAGGTAGACCCGTTTACGCAGCCGACATACCCATTACAGCGTGGGCCTGACCCCTAAGTTTCCTAAGAATCATCGTCTTTTCCTATCCTAACTGAGAACTTGTTCAGCCGACTATTGCCTGACAGCAAGCTCTCAACTATTCAGCTAGAAAGATAACCGCCGGCATTATCCTATTTCACTTAGCGGCTTAATCTATTGTTACTGCTGCGGTTGCGGTTGTTGTTTTCGTCACTGTTGATAAGCGCTTTTGTCCCAAGTAAACGCTGTCCAAAAATAAACAACCTAGATAGGTCACGTCTACATCGACCTTGTTAAGAACACAGCTATGGAGGCTATCACCATTACTCCGAAGTTGGCTACATGGACGCTTGTAAGTGGAATACTACTGTTCTTACCAAGCACTGCTGTGTAAATCATTGTATACGCCACATTGGCATTTACAGCCACACATAGTGCCACATTTCCTCATTGACATGTGTCTAAGCTGTATACATTCCAACCTTAACCTCTTCACACAATGCATTGAGTCGCAAGTCATGCGAAACAATAGCTGTACATCATCATGTTCTTTATAAAAAACAACCTCTAATGCCGATTTACCATCTTAGATATTCTACACTGTAGCCTATGTTGCACCTCTTTACTTCTCCAAGAAAACAAGACCATCATTGACACTCAATCGTGATAGTCCTAGCGTCATCAGAGGTCGAACCATTGCAGTATCCATATCAACTATTCTTTGTAACATCATCACCTACGTCATTATCTCAAACGCAAGATCTGTCACTGGTGTTCCAAACGATGCATTAACTTTGATGGGCTATTGGCCACTGGGCTTGATTGAAGCTGGAAAAGTCTTGCTTCTCAATTCCATCCTTTTTGCTGGTCCTCTCTTTGAAACACTCATCATCGATGGTAATTGGAAGTCTCTCACCCGCCCCGAGGGACCCCTGAGTTTGTGGAACAACATTCACACCTGGCGAAGCATTATTGTTGTAAGTATTCACTGCCTTGTCGTTCTTCTAGAAGTTATACCACCCATTTGAGATGGATGTGAAACTTGAAATGTCGACAAGAGCCAGGACCACCCATAATAGTCTCAACCTTGCTAATATCACGGCTTCATGCATAGGCACCCTGGACCGAAGAGGCATTGTTCCGTTCCGCAGTAGTCCCGCTATTTGTCCTAGCAGGCGTTCCTTCTGGCAGAACCATCTTTCTCACACCTGTGCTGTTTGGTTTGGCTCACGTGCATCACTTCTACGAGTTTCGCGTAACTAGCCCTCAAACGCCCCTCCTGATGGCCATGATTCGTTCCGCTGTTCAGTTTACTTACACATCGTTGTTTGGAGCATTGGCTACGTTTCTGTTCCTGCGGAGTGGAAGTTTCCTTGCTGTATTTCTCCTACATGCCCAATGCAACATTATGGGCTTCCCTAGAGTGTCTGGAACAGTTGAGCCATATTGGTTACCACTGGGAATCCCTTCTAGTTCCACGCAGATCCGGGTTTGGACCGCAGCGTACTATGTTATACTAGTTACTGGAGCTGTGATGTGGTACAAAAATTTGTGGACATTGTCATACGGACCCAACGGACTGTATTAGCTAGTGCAAGATACTTCTCAGTAAGATATAGTCATTTTCAAATTCTATACTCTCATGTCTCTTGGTATGTCAATAGTTTTCATTGATAGCTACCATAAAGTAATATCCCGCCGTAGTTTTATTCATCACCTCTCCTTCTCCGCATCCTAAGACCATCCCGCTCTGAACCGATATCCGAAGCTCTTGATTCCTTCTCCACATCAGCCTCCTTGCGAGTTTCCTCAGGACCTTCACGATGAGCACTCCGGGATCTTAAGCTACTACCAGTACCAGGAGCCACATTCACTCCACCAGTAGACACATCGTGTGCATCATCCGGCCCTCTAGTAGTCTTTTTCCTCGGCCACATACTAGGCAACGGAATCTCCTGGAAACGAGGCTCAACACACCGGTCATCAAACCACTTATGTAACCGCGTCTCAATAAGCTGAGCAATCTTGGGGACATCCTGTAAACGAGAGCGACTACCGAGGAGACTCCGGATAGATAGATCTAGACGGTAGTCATCTAAAAAGTTGAACGTCATCATGGTGGGCGCTTGTTGGGCGCGGTTACTAGGGATGAAGGAGATAGAGAGCGTTCCACTGAAGCGGGTGACTGAGACTGCTAGGGCGACTGGGAGGACGGCCGAGAGTTTCTTGGGATAGTTTATGAGGATCTTGGTCTCGAGAGCTAGAGTGAGCATGTCGCTAAGGTCGATGTCCAGACGGGCCTGAAGACGTGGTCCATCACGAGAGGCGACGCTGGCGTCGAGAGCCTTGGTGTTGGCCATTACGAGGCCATCTTCGTCAACGGGGATGATCCGACAGTTACTGAAGATGGGAAAGTCTTCACCTAGACTCAACTCGGTAACCTTGATTTCATCGAGAAAGTCCGGCCGGGTGTCTCCATTGAGAGCCTTTGTAAGAGAGTCTAGAATAGCATTGTCATGCTGGGCGTCACTTCGTAGCTGAGCAATCATCTGTGCCACTAACACATTGAACCAATCTAGACT
>JSUI01006513.1:21347-65109 GCA_000833645.1 Huntiella omanensis | reverse complement strand
TCAGGCTGATGGTTATCCGCCTTGTAATACGTCTTACTCAGGATAGACCCAATAGTCAGAGTCGTTTGTCCGCGAAGTACACTAGACTTCTTCCGGTTCAACGACGGCTGCTTCGAACTATTTCGGTCCGCACTATTCCGTAGTTTCTTCAATGAGCTCTTATGAGCAAGTGTGCGTGAACGACGTTCGGCTGCACGTTGAGCGGCTGATTCCTCTTGGGTGGGGGCATCGCCGAAGATGAAGAAGCGGATGAAGGCTATGAAGACCAAGATGACGGAAAGTTGACCAACGATGAGACCTTGGGTAAAGGACCAACTATGATTACATGGTTAGAGTCGTGTTGCTAAAAAGGTAGGATAGCGGGCTTCTTACGTTGGCTGGGGAGGTATAGGTGTCACATCTTCGAGCGCCATAACTGAAGCGCTGGCGCTTGATCCGAACCCGAGGACCATAACAGGCTAGCAAGTATAATTATTTAACCTGTGCTATACTAAGATTTAAATTCAGATCATAGTGTTATGGTTTTATGACATAAAGCACCTGTCGATGGATTAGTGTGTACTTCGCTTCGAAGGTGTCAAATAGTGGATATTCCTTCCTATTTTGGTGTCTTGGGAAATATCGGTATACAATATGCATGGATTATACACTCGAATACCGAATTACCCCGACATACGCATACGTAGCAGCAACGTCGGCCCAGCCACGTTTGACGATTGTGGCTGTTGGCTGTATTTATCCAAGCTCTTGTAAGCTTTGAGCTTCATCCTTCAGTCGACGTCATCTATGTACATATCAGCTATCTCATTCCAGCGTTGACAAACTACTACCATTCAATTCTATTGAAGCCCATCTTTCTATTCGACGCCACTCATTTTGTTCTTCCTTCATATTCATCATATCCATCATGGACATCTGGCAGGCAATGTCTGGCTACATAGCCAATGTCATCTCTGCCGGAGAAAAGACAACCGGCGCTTCATCTTCAGCCCCAGCAAAGATGAAGATTCTCTTGCTAGACACCGATACCGTTTCAATTGCCTCAACGGCTACCACCCAGTCCTCGTTATTAAACCATGAGATCTATCTCATTGATCGGTTAGGTAACCCTAATCGTGAGAAGATGCGCCATCTCAGATGTCTTTGTTTGATCCGACCTTCACCAGAATCGATTGAAATGCTGATTAACGAGTTACGGGAGCCAAAATACGGAGAGTACTATCTGTTTTTCACAAACGTGATCAAGAAGTCTTCATTGGAACGTCTTGCCGAGGCTGATGACCATGAGATTGTCAAGCAAGTTCAAGAACAGTTTGCCGACTTNTCCGACCTTCACCAGAATCGATTGAAATGCTGATTAACGAGTTACGGGAGCCAAAATACGGAGAGTACTATCTGTTTTTCACAAACGTGATCAAGAAGTCTTCATTGGAACGTCTTGCCGAGGCTGACGACCATGAAATTGTCAAGCAAGTTCAAGAACAGTTTGCCGACTTTGTAGTCATAAACCCAGATTTGTTTTCGTTTGATCTCGCCGCACCCAAACACAGAGTTTGGGCTGGTGGTCCTGAACATTGGAATCCAGACACGCTTCAAAGATCAGCAGAGGGGTTGACAGCTGTTTTGTTGGCGCTCAAGAAGAAACCACTCATTCGGTACACNGACCATGAAATTGTCAAGCAAGTTCAAGAACAGTTTGCCGACTTTGTAGTCATAAACCCAGATTTGTTTTCGTTTGATCTCGCCGCACCCAAACACAGAGTTTGGGCTGGTGGCCCTGAACATTGGAATCCAGACACGCTTCAAAGATCAGCAGAGGGACTGACAGCTGTTTTGTTGGCGCTCAAGAAGAAACCACTCATTCGGTACACAAAAACTAGTGGGCTGGCAAAGAAACTTGCTACTGAAGTCAGATATCGGATGACCCAAGAAGAGAAGCTTTTCGACTTCCGGAGGGTAGATACTCCGCCGATATTGTTGATTCTTGACCGTCGTGAGGACCCTTACACGCCTCTTCTCACGCAATGGACCTATCAAGCCATGGTTCATCATCTCATTGGAATCAACAATGGCAGGGTAGATCTGAGTGATGTACCGGATATCCGTCCCGAACTCAAGGAAGTTGTCTTATCCCAAGATCAAGATCCGTTCTTCAAGAAGAACATGTACCTCAACTTTGGTGATCTTGGTGGAAATATCAAGGACTATGTAGAGCAGTATCAGTCCAAGACCAAGAGTAGCGCTAACCTCGACTCTATCGATGATATGAAACGGTTCATTGAAGAGTATCCAGAGTTCCGCAAGTTGGCAGGAAACGTCAGCAAGCATGTAACTTTGGTATCTGAACTGAGTCGGCGGGTGGGCGCTGAAAACCTGCTGGAAGTGAGTGAGCTGGAGCAAAGTCTAGCATGTAATGATAACCACAACTCAGATTTAAGAGTAAGTAGTGACTATATTCTGGTTTGGTTATATCAGAGTACTAACCTATGGCACAGTCTATTCAATCTTTAATTCCCAATCCCAATGTCTCTGCAGAGTCAAAGGTGGCCGTTGTCACTCTCTACGCCCTTCGGTATTCTAAGCACCCCAACAATGCTGTCCCGATTTTGGTTGACTTACTTGTTACTGCTGGCGGAGTATCACCTATGCGTGCCGCTCGTGTAGAGAGAACCTTGCGCTACCATTCAAGTTTGAGCCAGTTACAAACCCAGACAGGTATCACGGATTTATTTGAAGGTGGTGGAATCTTGGGAGGACGAGCACTTCGTGGTTTGAAGGGCGTGGAGAATGTCTATACCCAACATACACCGGTATTAGAATCTACTCTCCAAAATCTTATCCGCGGTCGTCTCAGAGAACAACAGTACCCATTCCTCGAAGGGTCTACTCGGGATAAACCGCAAGATATCATTGTCTTCATTGTTGGCGGCGCAACATACGAGGAGGCTAAGACAGTAGCGACGATAAACGCTAACACTCCGGGTGTCCGGGTGGTTCTAGGAGGGACGACGATCCACAATGCAGGCTCATTTTTAGATGAAGTGGAAGAAGCAGTCTCTGCATGGCCCGGCCATTAATCATCGCAGTTACCAAGTCTATTTTAATTAATTTTGAATAAATACCCCAATTTCTATATCCTTCCACTTTTTAATGTGAGCAAACGTGTGTTGCTTGGTATATGCATGTAACGAGTCAATTAGACTGATAAGATAACGGGGAAAAAAATGGTGCTTTGGCTTGTGATACAATAAAACCGACGTCATTGTCGCTGAATCTGGGCTTTGAACGGCCAACACCACCAAAATGTCGATTCTCCGGTCCATGTCGCTTATGCGACGTAGTCTACGAGTGGCTCCCCGGCTCCAGTTCTCCCGAGGACTTGCGACAGTCCAAGACACACTAAGGTTTGTTGTCAGCGCCAAGTTTCCCAACAAGAAACTTCAGTAACGCTAAACCGATAACCTTGTAGTTACGACGTGGTCGTTATTGGCGGTGGCCATGCCGGTGCAGAGGCTTGTACGGCCGCAGCCCGGTCAGGTGCGCGGACGGCGCTGGTGACGCCCAAGATTGAGAATTTGGGAGTTTGTTCATGTAACCCGAGTTTTGGCGGGATTGGAAAGGGGATTGTGTTGCGGGAGATTGATGCGTTGGATGGTGTTTCTGGACGTATTATTGATAAGGCGGGTGTGCAGTTTAAGGTGTTGAATCGGGTTAAGGGACCTGCTGTTTGGGTTAGTATGGAGAGGACGAACTTATTTGAGACAGGAAGCTAAAGATTGGTGTTCTGAACAGGGCCCCCGAGCACAAATCGACCGGAAGTTATACCACGAGCATATGACAAAAGAACTTACAAACTACCCGAACCTCGACATCGTCTACGGCAAGGCAGAAGACATAATCGTAAACCACGAAAACACCACCACCGACGCCTCCTACGGAAACATCACCGGTATCCGTCTTGAATCCGGCCAAGTCATCAACACCAAAAGCGTCGTAATCACAACCGGCACATTCCTCGGTGGAGAAATCCACATTGGTCTCCAAGCGTACCCATCTGGTCGGATGGGCGAATCCGCTACCTTTGGCTTGAGCAAGTCTCTACGAAGTGCTGGGTTAACGCTAGGTCGTCTTAAGACGGGGACGCCACCGCGTCTTGCTAGACATAGTATTAAGTTTGATCTTCTTACGGAACAACTTGGTGACGACCCGCCAATGCCGTTTAGTTTTATGAATGAGACGGTTTCGGTGAAGGATCAGTTGTCTTGTTATATGACGTATACGAATGAGCGGAGTCACGATATTGTGAGGGAGAATTTGGATAAGACGATTCATATTCGTGAGACGGTTAAGGGTCCTAGATATTGCCCTTCTTTGGAATCTAAAATTATCAAGTTTGCTGATAAAGATCGGCATTTGGTATGGATTGAACCGGAAGGCTTCGACACCGACGTGTTCTATCCTAACGGTCTATCCATGACCATCCCCGCCGAGGCCCAAGAACGTCTTCTCAAGACGATTTACGGTCTTGAAGATGTAGTCATGCTCCAGCCCGGCTACGGTGTCGAATACGACTACGTCGACCCACGGAACCTCAAGTCCACTCTCGAAGTCAAAGCCATCAGTGGTCTCTTCCTCGCCGGCCAAATCAACGGAACGACAGGGTACGAGGAAGCCGCCGGCCAGGGTGTAATCGCCGGTATCAATGCCGGCCGATCTGCCCAGAATCTCTCACAACTGACCCTTTCCCGGTCCGACGGGTACATCGGTGTCATGATTGACGATCTGATCACCAAGGGAGTTTCTGAACCATACCGGATGTTCACCACGCGTAGTGAATACAGAATTAGTTGCCGTTCGGATAACGCCGATACCCGAATGACACCCATGGGTCACGATCTCGGCGTGATTTCCGATGAACGTTGGGCTAAATATACCAACGACCAAGCACAAATCAACACTCTCCTCGCCAGTCTCGACGCCGTCCGACTCTCGCCACAAGAGTGGATTAAGCGTGGTTTCCCCGTTCGCCAGGACACCACGAAGCGTTCTGCCCTGTCGATTCTTTGTGTGCCAAATGCCACTTTAGATAGCTTGACAGAGCTAGTTCCCGAGATAACTCAATACTCCGCTGAGATCCGCCGACGCGTGGGCATCGAAGCGGTATATGCGCCGTATATGCAGTCGCAGGTTTCATGGCGCAAGTCCCTGGAGAGGGAAGAGAATATGAAGTTGCCGTTAGATTTGGATTATCATTCTATAGGCGGCCTGTCTTTCCATGAGCGGGAGATTCTCAAGGTCACGAGACCTGAGAGTATCGCTCAGGCAAGACGTCTAGAGGGGATGACTCCTAGTGGGTCGTTACGGTTATTGAAACATGTACTGGCCGGTCAAAAGCGGGAAGCGGCGTTCAAAACGGTGCAGGAGAACCTCACCAAGGAAGCGGGGTCTGAGTCGTCGATCCTTTCTTGAGGGGGTGATTATGTGTATGTACGATTAGGTGGTTCTTTGGGATATGGATTGGAGTTTTTTTGTGTATATACCTTGTATTATTTTCGTCATTGAGCAATCTATAAAGCATCATCTATTTACAAACAAAGTTACTGTTTACTAAGGATCTTAACAGCATCTTTACTGAAGATATAGCTGGCGCCACTCCAGATTGTAGTTGTCGCCACGACATACTGGAAGTATGTTAATGCGTTCCCCAACTCATATGGAAGGACGGGATCAGCCACGGTCAACCCAATGAGACCGAGTTGCAGGGCAGTGTTAACCTTGCTAATAGTCGTAGGACGAACCTCAGCCGACGGAAGAGAAAAGTCCCAATAACGCATAAACGTTTTGGGCGGCGGAAGGGAAATATACCGGTAATAAATTGCCGAGATAGCAAGCCCGACATCTCTCCCAATGATAATCGAAGCCACCCAGACTACAAAATCGTTAGCAAAGAACGCCCCCCTTCTCTCTCTATTCCTAGAAACGCCAAAATCTCAACATACCAGGAAGTGCCCCCTTCATAGCAAGACAGACCGTCAAGATAGTCATGAGCATCTTATCCGCCATAGGATCAACAATGGTGCCCACGACAGTCTGCAAGTTCCACTTCCGGGCGATCCACCCGTCGAGCATGTCCGTGATGCCAGCATACGCGAACAGGCCGAAGGCGAGTTGGTGGTGGTCTGTGAGGACGTAGTAGCCTACAGCGGGAGCGGCGAAGAGGCGAGTAAATGTCAAAAAGTTGGGGAGTGTATAGATGTTTTCGTGTTTAGTGGGGGTAGTTTCGGCGGTTTCGACGGGCTTCGGGGTACTATAAATATCTTGTTAGTGACCATCATAATATCACGTAGATCCTACAAACCTCTCATTCGCCTTGCCCATGACCCCCATACTCCACCGGAACCCGCGTACATTCACCGGCTTCAACCCCGCCAAAACCGGTCTTCTCACCGGCGCAAATGACCCGTGAAACCGTACCGCACCTACACTCGCCACCACCGACGTCACCCGATACCTCGTCTGAATCATCACCCGGGACGTCGCCGTGGCTGGCCGAAGAAGCACATTCATGATTCGATTGGCCGACAGTGCATTCTACTCTTCAATGTGAACAGTCTCTGTACAATTCAGAGCGCGGTGGTTCTCTTATTCTCGATCAACGATAGGAAAAAAAAAGTGCTTAGGGTTGGCGATCATCCGTGCAGGCGCATTTCATGTTACAGCGACGTCAACATTCAGGAAATGCTTCGAGCTGGACTTGGTTAAATGGGACGTCGCAACGCAGCGGGCTTAGCAAATTCCGCTATTTCTGCAGGTCCACATTATCGGCATGGGAGGCGACAAGTTTCCTAAAGCGGAAATAGCTGTTGGAGAGCTATCAATAAGGGTTAATGCGGAATTGTATTGAAGGCGACCTCAAAGCTTCTATCTAGACGAAGATGGAGACGTCTATTTGAAACACCAGGGTCGAAGTCTCGGGTTGTCAATATAGCTTGCGGCAGCTTCTACTCTGAATGGAATTGGGACCACATCGTTGAAACACTCGAGCTTTGGCATACCCTCCGCATCAACGTGTTCCGGCTTGACATCCACGGGAATGACCACGCCGCATTCCCAATTGGCGCCAATCAAAGATGGCTCGGCTTTTTTCGGTTGAGTGAGTCGTCCCCTAAGTCTTGTCAGTTTGCTGTAAGTATATCTAAGGGCTTCTCAAACTTACCACGCTCGTTGGGAGAGGTTATGACTACCGACGTAAGCCCAAGCCTTGGGTCCATTGCTGGTCTTGTCCCGCATGAACATTATCTTACTGTGTAAAAGTGTTCTGTCGTTGACACCAACACAGTCTCTAAATACTTCCCGACGGAATGTCGAGTCATCCCATATAGACGACGACATGAATATGGTGCCCGCGCCCTGGTCATGTTAGTTAAAGACATCTGGAACATGGTAGTAATCTAAACTCACATCACGCCCTCCTCGAGACTTGAGCACCGTATCTTCTGACGGAAAGTAGATGCGCATATGATTGGCCAAATCAGCCCCGCTATCTTTAGAGATACCGTCGACTTCGGCGGCTGAACTAGTAATTTGATAACCACGGCAAGCATTGTGAATCATACTAAGGAACTCAGTGTTGATCTTCCCCATAGACGATGACTAAATATTTGTTAGTGATTGAGAACCATGATGAAATTGAATGTCACATACGCAAGTATCAAGCTCAACAGGATTATTGGAAGCGAAACCCAAGTCTTTGACAGCATTTGAAAGTCCACAAAGTCCTAAAATGCGTGTTAGTGGTTTTCAACCTCAGTGAAGTACTTATACCTACCAATATCTTCTCTATCGCTTCCTTTGAATGTTCCCGATCTATGAACCATGTTAGCATTCGCATGTACATTAGAATCCGATTGAATCCATACATTGAATAGACAAATCTGTATCTATTCGCCTCAGTAAAGTCATATCTCCGGAGCGATGCTATGGTTTTAGCCGGAAGGCCAACATGCGCCAGATACTGTGCCAAGCTTTTCCCAAACGGGCCTGATTCATCAAGCGGAACTGGGGTTTCGGCAAGTGGCAAGTCAATGATGAAAACGTGCTATCACGTAGGGAAATCAGTATGCAATCAGTAAAACTTGTAAAAGGACCAACCCACGTTATCCATGATACTCCAATCGTGTGGTACAAAGTTACCGGTTGGTACGACAATTCGAATATATGAGGCGAACTTCAAAAGCATAAGCTTTGAATGGAGAATGCCACCATTGGTGATATTCGGGAACACATTCCGGCAATTATCGTTCGGTAGACACTCATCAAGGTGACGTCGCTGCAAGTACATGACAAGTCAGTGTGAATTCCAACAAAGCGTTATACAGCACTTACATGAGCCTCGTCGGTCCCGTGAATCACCATGAACAATTTAGTTTTCTCCAAATCAATAACTTCCTGTAGGAAAGCACCGTCCCACTGAAAGGAAGAGATGATTGCCAACTTAAGCTCCTCTTTTTGGAGTACCTCTTCCACCCGTATATCATCTCCTTTTCTACGCACACCTCGAATCCAGCTCCTTTTAACGACTCCCTTATGGAAAGGTGGGAGGTTTCTGTTGTCACGTCCACTATTTGAAGGCTCGCCGGCCTTCTTGGGACTCTTTGGAATAGAGTTCCTTTCCGCAGCTCTTTTCCTAGCAGCGGCAAAGACCGCTGCCAAGTTAGCCTCTTTAGTCTGTTCAGGTGTCGGCTCCACGGTTTCCACTGCTTCTACCTCGGACCCGGACTCAGTGTCTGACCCAAGATCAATGATCTCTGGCTCTGGGCTAAGACTTTGCGTCGCAACCGATTCAGGACGCATAATACTTGGTGATCCATACATTGACCCTTCTTCGACAAACAATCCATCGTTACCCGGGGTCTTGTTCTTCGATTGTTCGTGCACCACTGGCTTAGCTTCGGGTGTTGAAGAAAGCTTGACCTTGCGACTCAAAGGTTGTTCTTTCACCGGTGTGGTGTCAGCCCGTGGTCGTTTCATTGAAGCAGGTTGGGCACTAGATGACTGGCCCACATTCTCCTTCTTCACTTCCGCCCTCAGTCGTAGTCTTTCTAGCCGTTCTTCTTCCATTTTCCGTCGATCGAGCATCTGTGTTCCAAACTGAAGCATTACTGGGACTTCAGGTTTGGTATCCTTGTCAGTGTCTTCATTCTTCATAGTCTTCGCCGTCACAACTTTCGCCTCCTCATCTTCATCAAAATCCGGAAAATCAGATGGGACAGGGCACGTTGTATGTCTCGGTGGCAAGTTTGCATTTCTTGCCCCTCGCATGGCAATACCGCCCCGTCCGCCTCTTCCACGACCTCCTCGTCCTCTTTGAGCAGCAGAACGGATCGCCTGCGCCGCGGCTCGCTCGGCTGTGTTCCCATGAGCAATAGACGAGGCAGCAATTGCACTAGGGGTCGCTAGATTTGAAGAGAGAAGTGCAGATGCTAGTGAAGCAGGTAGGGGTCTTGACCTGCGATTCTGTGCAGTTCGTTCTGCTGGTGTTGTGGCTTCTGGAGGACAGTTGCGTGCAGATAGCGCCATGGCGCGACGGACTTGGGCTTGGTAGCGTTCTTCGCCACTTGAATAACCGGTGTCGGCCTCATCGTACATTGTATTGATGCAAACTAGTGTTATGGTGTATAGAAAATAGGCTCGACAACTAGAAAAATGAACCACTGCTATGTGTTGTATTTATTGATAAAGGCGCTCTAGACTTTGAAAGCGTCAACAACACACTCGTACCCTTTCATGATGTCATAGCCCTATGCTAGGGTTAATGCGGTCGTACACGTATTCACGTGCTTTCGTGTGTTACAATTCCTACACACGTTGGACAACACCATATTCATAAGTTTGAAGCTGTTTACAGGCTTTCGTACTAGGTGGAAGCCTTCATGAGAGGAATAAATCATAAAAAAGGCAATAGTATATTTTCAACATCGTACATGTAAATATGCAGGCGTAATAAAATAGGCAAACATTCACAACCACCACATTTGGTCACGTTCATTATCAAAAATCACACATTATGATGTCACAGACAAAGATTTTGTTCTTCCCTCATGATTCCTCGTTATCATTATAAACACTAGAACAGGCTAACTGTGAAAAGCCATCTCAACTTCCGCATCGGTTGCAACACCGAAAATGGTGTCTTTCAAAGTATAGGAGACTTCAATATATATATTTGAGACATCTCCATATACTCAGGGTAGAGAACAATACCAAAAAGGGCTGTCCTCATAGCAAGCTGTTGATAAAATATAAGCTGCTATTTGTAAAACGAAAAGAGCAAAAAAGAAATAAACGTGCTTGAATAAGCGGGGTATCCGATGCAAAGAGTTGAGTAATATGTACAAGCGCAAGAAAAGATATTTGCAAAACATAATGGCGATGTGGGTGATACAATCAGCCCAGGCGTGAAAATGGAGTTACAAAGTAAATGACCAGGAATCATTAAAACGAGAAGAAAAAAATATTATCCGAGGCAATAGATCAACAGCCTATTTGCCGTCGGGCGAAATCTTGAGAATCTGGCGAAGCCGTTCTTCCAAGACGGTGTTGTTGGTAGAATGTTCGTATGCAGGCGACAGACCTTGAATAGGGCCTCTGGGGGGAGACCCATTACCATGGCCAGTGGCCAGCGGCGCCTGCGTGTTGGCGTTAAAGTAAGGCGCAGTAGCGACGTAAGGGTTGTTGGGGAAGTTCGGGGCAGGACGCATCCAGCCAGCATTGTTATCGGTCGGAACCGGGACATTATACAGGAAATTCTGTAACGAAGCATTGATGTCGGACGTGCTGGCTCCAGAAATAGTAGACGAGCCAGGTGGAGTTCCGCCAGAAACCGGGGGCGTGTGGATGTTGGGGACCATTGTCTGGGAACCGGGAGGCGTAAGGTTGCGAATTTGACCAGCAGGTGAGAATCTCGGAGAGCGAGGGCTCTGGGCTTCTCTAATGCGATCGTTGAAAGAACGGGCAAAAGATGAGCCCAAAGGCTGCTGGTGGGAATAGCCATCGTCTTGTTCCATAGCCATGGCCATGTTGTATTGACGAGACCGGTTGATACCGAAGCTTTTAGCAGAAGACGGCGATTTCTGCGCACTGTTGAACAAATGGTTTAAGAGAGCCGGTGTCGCATTTTCGGCAGGAGGCGTCTGACCAGCGTAAGGAGCCTTAATCTCGGGACCATATGACATCACGTTGTCACCGGATGCCGGGCGGGAGGTCTCGAGGTTACCTCTCTGCTTCTCAGCACGGTCACGCTGGAACAAAAACTCAAGCGGAGATTCAGTTTTAATTGGCTCCACGGCGGACAAAAACTGGCGTGAAGGTGTCTTATGCTTGAGCTCAACGTCAACATTCGAATCCGGGTCCGTAACACAAGCCTCTGCAATAGAAATAGGAGGAGAGGCTGGCTTGCGGCCGCGAGGCATAGGAAGTGAGGACGGAGCTGGCGAAGCGTGGAAGGTAGAACCGGCAAATGGGGTCGAGATAGTAGTCGAGGCTGAGCGAGGCATTCCAGCACTCTGGGGCGGGGTTGTCGTCTGTCTAGCCTGAGGGCGAGCCTGGTTATTGTTGTTTTGGGGTGAACTGTCGATGTTCTTCGGCCGGCCACGAGTCTTTGGTTGCTTCAATGACACGCCGTTCTGAGATGCGGTAGCCGAAACATTGGCCGGTTTGGTGCGAGGGGCGGCATTCTTCTGTGGAGTCTTGGGGTCATTCAGAGGTACTCCAGCATCCTGAGATTGATCATTCTGGGAAGCTGGAGACGTCTGATGTCTCTTCTTCGAACGGCCGTGGTTCCGGCTACGCGTAGTGCGCTTGTCTTTGGTCTGCGGGTTCACGGCAATCTCTGCCATTTTTGGTGTAGCGATTGGTTGTGAAAGTCAAGAACGGTTTAATGGTGTGGTTGAGTAATGACACTGGCCTGGTGGTATGTCCAATGAAATGTAGCGAGAAATAGAGGCTTGAGTTGAGGCTGAAAATGAATTTGAAGGAAACTTGAGTCTAGCGTTCATAATGCGTAAACTTGAGACTATCATAGGAGTTAGAAAAGATATCACTACTTGGAAAGGGAGCCTAGGAGGCAAGCAATAAAATGACTGGTCTCCTGGTTCGAGTTCAGGTAGTATCCACACGTCTCCGACTGATAATTCTAAGGCAGACCATAGCCATAACGAAAACAGACGATAAGCCATGAATACACCAAAAATAAGTGGTGTAGTCTTTAAAGTGTGGTGATAAAGGTACAGACGGATAACGATGGATACTGAACGGACGAAAAAACAGACGGTCGGGCTGAGTGTTGACAGTTACTTACATGCCTTGTTGTAGGAAATGCAATGGGATCTGAAGTTGAGACCAGAAACTATTGCGTTGCTCACGAATGAACTCAAATTGATTTCAAAATATGTGAAAGGAAAAACAAACTTGCGAAAATAAAAACACGCGGAAAAAGAAAAAGGTTCGTGGTAATGGGTACGAACAACATTAATCGTCAGATGTGAAGAGGAGAGATTAATGGATAGGCCAGAAAGAAAGTGGGCAAGGGGGCCTATTTATTAAATATAGAGGGGACTAATGGCATATTCTACCTAAGGCATTTGCCTTAGCGAAGGCGCTATCAGTTGTGTCTTGTTATTTATTTGCAATGGGGTAACTACACATAGCAGGGGAAGGTGTGCACACAAGTTGTTTCCATTAGCGTCTGGACCTGTACATACATGTTGTACATACAACATCTATTCAATCACGCAACTATCCCTCCGCTTTTGGAAAAGACATATCTATGTACAAGCGTATGTACACACATACATACATCCTACACGAACAAGTTGGATACACATCCCGTATAGGTTAATGTGATGTTTCTTGAAGAACATGTTCCAGATTACGTGTGGGTATGTACATATGTACAAGTTCCATCAGATAACTAAACCGTGACTGTCATTGGAGTTCTTGGTGAAAGAGGCAATAACGCCGCTAGAGTCAGCCAAGGCATATTGTCTTCGCCCCCTCTTTCCTCTCCAAACGTGGCAAGGCGCCTAAGCGTCCTAGCACCTTTAAGAACCGCAAGGATCACATTGTGCATCTATGAATATACATCATACTGCTGTATGTACAGTAAATTGAAACGCAGAATTCTATTCTGGTCTAGAATGTATACATCTGTTGGTGTTATTCATTATCGCTTGTTAAATGGATCGATTTCTAGTCTGTAAATCGTGCATTACCACAGATAGCAAAGAAATAATTGTATGTACTAGTTTTGGATGTATGCTCATCTCGCCCGGCTGATGCACGCATGCATTCCCTTTGGTTCGATCGACAGGAGTGCGACATTCAGATAGTGTTTTAACTAAACCCATGGTTTACGCGCCTGCCGAATAAAGCAATGTTTATGATTTAACACCCTAACCCTACTGTACGGGACGCTAATTGATGTTATGTAAGCAAACGCTACTACATTCGGCATGTATCGATAGTAGGTCAACTTCTTGGGAATCACAACATTTAGAACCTGGTACTGTTCATAACTTTCATCAGGAATTGTTGATCACTATTCCTAATTGTCGCTTTTTCTACCAAACCAGACATTTATTCAAACAAAATGGCTGACGTTGATATGACTGATGCCCCGGGCACTGTCACTAAACAGGCTGACAAGGCTGTTGAAGGCGAGAAGAAGAACTTTGAAGTAAAGAAAGTAAGTAGCAATGCGTCGCATTCCATCGCAGTAACAGACAATCCTTATTAACACTCGACATATAGGTTCAAGCTGTGGCCCTCTGGGCTTGGGATATCGTCGTCGATAACTGCGCCATTTGCAGAAACCACATCATGGATTTGTGTTAGTTGATCTCATTCCATATCTACCGTCATCGAACAAGCTTTCTAACAGGATATATAGGCATCGAGTGCCAGGCCAACCAAGCTTCCGCCACCAGCGAAGAATGCACAGTGGCCTGGGGTGCTTGCAACGTAAGTGAACTATCTAACTACTCTCAAAACACGCGGTCTTTTGTCTAACATTCTGGAAGCATGCATTCCACTTTCACTGCATCTCTAGATGGCTCAAGGCCAGAAACGTTTGCCCACTGGACAACCGCAATTGGGAATTCCAGAAGTACGGAAGATAAACATGATACCCCGACACCGTTTCACGACCGAACCGCTTGCTTTACCATGAGGATATGACGACCTAATTCACGACATTTATCAAATAAACCCACGAATGAAAATAATTTAACTACGAATCTGGCCAATGGACGCCCCGGAGTGCCCCGTTGATCTGTATATTGTGTTGATATCCGAATGCCATCTGGGGAGTACAAGCATATATACAGACTGTCACGTGGGAGTTTAACAAAAGTGAAGGCGTGGCGTAAAGAGCAGCAGCAAGCTCAAGACAGGAACTGATAACGAGAGTAGTGCTGGGACAGAAACACCATAGTGATGACAGAAAAGAAATATTGAAACGCTTTATTAGATGTGGCCTGTTACCTTTATACATTAGAGACTGACAATCACCGGCTCTTTTGAAGCCACAGGAATTGCACCATGTGGCAATGTCCAAGTAATTGGGTTCTTGTTGTAGATGGGCCATGGAGGGACAACCAAAACAATAGATGTAACCAATCCAGCGACCATGATGAACAGACAGGCTTGGATATCTTGCTTCGCATATCCATATATAAAGGCGATAATCTGTAGCTATGTGAGTTTTGCTGACACAATGGATATACGTAAATGAAAGAACCGGATATACACTTACACCGAAGATGATAGATGTGCCCATATATACTCTTTCTGCTAGCATTTGACCCTTGAAGTCCTGTTGAATAGGTTAGCGGGGGGGCCGAGGGTACACATAGAAGGAGCCGGAGCGGCCGATCGCGCTACGTGGAGAAGTGGGTTGACTGACAATAGGCATTTCGACGGTGTCGTGGATTTGTTCGATAATTTCTTCAGCCATTGTGTCGGGAGTGATATGGGTGGGTCTCGGAGTATTTGTTGTGTGAAGGGATCATGAACAAAGGAGGTAATAATCTACCAGAGATCAATATATCATCCGCGCTGGCATCGCAGAATCCTTTGAAGCTTGGACAACGTATTCCATTACATGGGCTCAGTGGTTTATGCGCTTGCGCCTGGGAAGACTGCGCGCCACATTGCCTGAAAGAGACCACCCTTATCTTATCAAAACGATCACGTGATATCAAAAGTATTGAGCAAGGTTTAGGCCAAAGAGGTTGCAGGTGACGGAGTTGAATGCATATGAAGTGAAGTTCTTGGCTATGACGACATGTCTGTGTAGAAACATACAGAAAAACTATTCAGTAGATACAGTTCATAGGGCTTGATAGTTTTATCCACTTGGGGTAGATTTATACCATCGAATAGCTATTGATACCAATTGAGAAAACTTGAAGAAGCCGGCGTTTCGACCCCGTGATGTGCCGATCATGCCTGGGACAACATGCGGGATCATCAATTATATACATCTAAAAATACAATCCCTCACTATCGACGCACTATCACCACTTCAGTGCCACCCCGCACTTTGTCTTTAGAACTTCTCCACCTCCTGACGCCCGACAGACTAAACTAAATCTTCGCAAGAAAAAAAAACACTAATCGGAGTAAAAAAATCTCAATGGTTAACGTAGGTGAATGCAAAAACCAATGTTAGTCCCTTCTTGTGATTGGCTGGAGGGCCCATTAAGACGAAAAAATCAGGGAAAAAACGATTCCTTCCGCGAAGGATAGCGTATGTACCGTCTACGGCGGCTTGTCAAATTTTCCTCCCGAAATCACTGGCCACTGTCATCGTAACTGTCGCAGTGGTTAATTCTGGGTCCACCGAAAGCTAATTGGGCAGATTGGTCATACACTGACTGCTTTGAGTAATTGCGACATTATTACTGTTAGTCTAGATGTTCCCGACTTGTTCTTTCTTGTTCTTGTTCTGATTTGCTTGATAGGTTCCATCACCCCCAAGAGCTTATCCAGCCCGAAGCCGTGAGATCCTCGTTTTAGGATCCACATTCTTTCGTCTTATACCGGTTGTTACACTTACTCGACATCGTCGCACCACGAATCGCTACAATGTCTCTCCGCGTTCTTCTCGTCGGTAACGGTGGCCGTGAGCATGCCATTGCCTGGAAGCTCAGCCAGTCTCCCCAGGTTGAGGCTATCTTTGCCTGCCCCGGTAACGGTGGTACTGCTACTTGCCCCAAGACCAGCAACTTGACCTCCGTGTCTGCCGATGACTTTGCCGCTCTCGTCGCTTTCGCTAAGAAGGAGAACATTGGCCTGGTCGTCCCCGGTCCCGAGGCGCCTCTTGTCGCCGGTATCGAAGAGCCTTTCCGCCTGGCTGGTATCCCCGTCTTCGGTCCCTCCAAGGAGGCCGCTGCTATGGAGGGTAGCAAGACCTTCTCCAAGGACTTCATGGCCCGTCACAACATCCCCACTGCCGCTTACAAGAACTTCAGCGACGCCACTGAGGCCCTGGCTTACATCGACAGCATCGACCACGACGTCGTCATCAAGGCCACTGGTCTTGCTGCCGGTAAGGGTGTCATTATTCCCACTACCAAGGAGGAGGCCAGAGCTGCTATCAAAGAGATCATGATTGACCGTGCTTTTGGTGACGCCGGTAGCGAGGTTGTTATCGAGGAGTTCCTCACTGGAGATGAGCTTTCCATTCTTACTTTCTCTGATGGTTACACCTTCAAGTCTCTTCCTGCTGCTCAGGACCACAAGAGAATCTTCGATGGTGACAAGGGTCCTAACACTGGTGGTATGGGCTGCTACGCTCCTACTAACATTGCCACCAAGTCTCTTCTCGACCTTGTTGACAAGGAGATTCTTGAGCCTACTATTCGCGGTCTGCGCCAGGAGAGAAGCCGTTTCGTCGGTGTTCTTTTCACTGGTCTGATGATTACCCCCAAGGGCCCCAAGGTTCTTGAGTACAACGTCCGCTTCGGTGACCCCGAGACCCAGACTGTTCTTCCTCTTCTTTCTGCCGACACTGACCTTGCTGAGGTTATGCTTGCTTGCACTGGCGGTTACCTTGACGCCGTTGACTTCCGCGTTGACAACAAGTTCTCCGCCACTGTTGTTACCTCCGCCGGTGGCTACCCCAACTCATACGCCAAGGGCACTCCCATGACTGTCCAGCCCGCCACTGACGGCACTGTCATCTTCCACGCCGGTACCGCTCTGGACGGCACTCAGCTTCGCACTGCCGGTGGCCGTGTCATTGCCGCCAACGCCACTGCCGAGTCTCTTGAGGCTGCTGTTGCCAAGGCCTACGAGGGCGTTAAGCTCATCAACTTTGATGGCATGTACTACCGCAAGGATATCGCCCACCGCGCTTTCAAGAAGAAGGTCCAGGCTGAGATGACCTACTCTCAGGCTGGTGTCAGCATTGACGGCGGTAACGATTTCGTTGAGCGTATCAAGGCTGCTGTCCGTTCTACCAAGCGCCCCGGTGCTGATGCCGAGATTGGTGGCTTCGGTGGTGAGCTTGACTTGAACCGCGCTGGTTACGCCGGTGGTCCCATTCTCGTCGGTGCTATTGATGGTGTTGGTACCAAGCTCATGATTGCTCAGGCTATTGGTAAGCACGACACTGTCGGTATCGATCTGGTTGCCATGAACGTCAACGATCTGGTTGTTCAGGGTGCCGAGCCCCTCATGTTCCTCGACTACTACGGCTGCAGCAAGCTGGACCAGGTTTCGGCCACTGCTTTCGTTGAGGGTGTTGCCGCCGGTTGCAGAGAATCTGGCTGCGCTCTTATTGGCGGTGAGACTGCCGAGATGCCCGGTATGTACCAAGAGGAGGACTACGATGCTGCTGGTGCTGCCATTGGTGTCGTCACTGCTGAGCGTCGCTTGCCCAAGCTCAACGAGATGAAGGAGGGTGATGTCCTCATTGGTCTTGAGTCTAGCGGTGTCCACTCCAACGGTTACTCGCTGGTTCGCAAGGTTGTCACTGAGGCTGCTGGTCTGTCTTACACCGACGCTTGCCCCTGGGAGCCCACCAAGAGCATTGGTGAGGTCCTTCTGACCCCTACTCGTCTCTACGTCAAGCCCCTTCTCCAAGTGTTTGCTAAGGACCTTGTTAAGGGTGCTGCTCACATCACTGGTGGTGGTCTCCAGGAGAACGTCCCACGTATGCTTCCCGCCCACTTGGCTGCCGACATTGACCTCAAGACCTGGGAGCGCCCTGCCGTCTTCAAGTGGCTGCGCGAGACTGGCAACGTCCCTGCTGTTGAGATGTGCCGTACTTTCAACAACGGTCTTGGTATGATTCTGGCTGTTGACGCCACCAAGGCTGATGCTGCCGTTGCTGAGCTGACTGCTGCTGGTCAGAAGGTGCACCGCATCGGTAAGCTCATTGCGCGCAATGGCGAGGGTTGCATCCTGACCAACCTTGAGTCATGGTAAAGAGCAATGGTGTGAAGAGCTAGACCCACAGTATGCGTCTAGAGCCGCGGGGTTCTGCAGGAAAGGACACTGAAGAGGCGATTGGTCCAAGTCTTTGGAGTGTTGAAGTGTCTTGGCTGGAGGGTTTCTGGTATTCACTGTCGATACGGACTGGATTGATGTTGGAGTAAAAAAATAAGAATGCGGATGTTGGGAAATATAACGGATTGGACTTTGGGATGTTTATATTTTGTTTTTGGATTCTGGGTGTTTGTTCTTTTTTTTCTTCATGGTACAATATTTTGCTGTAGTTGAATTCCTGTTGGAATATCGTTATATATAGAGGCATTGAAACGTACAACTTGATATGTGTACATGTGTAATGAGTGATGTTCACGATAGTTTGTTGTCCTACGTCACTGACCCAGATATACTGTAAGGAATCGGGTTTCTGGCTAATTCTGGTTCACGCCATGAGATTCACAAGTCGACACGTTATTGTAAACTTGTTGGGGTAAGTAACAAACATGACCCTGAATTGCCACATGCGTTGATGAGCAGGTACGAGAACAGAACTAACACGAGCCGCCTTCTCCGTGAAGCAAATGTAACAGTATCCAAGCTTCAGATCAGATCAGACCCTGTAGACTAGTAACTTTCCAAAGAGTGAACAAAGAAAGGGAGGGAGGCCGCACACTTGCTTGGGATTTCGAGGCCTTCTAGTGATCTCCACTTACGGAGTTCTTGTGAGAGGGCTTTATGGATGAAGATAACGGAAAAGGCAAATAGCATGTGACTTTTATAGGAATAAGAAGACGATGGAAAATGATGTCACAAGGTTTGAAGAATGTGAAGGAATTGTGCTTATCTAACAACTTTTTGAAAATGTCCAATAGAAACATGGATTTTGGACATGGTGAGCTTATGACTGGGGGTCTTGGCGATACCGCAATGGGCGGCCGCTTTGGTTCAACCACTAGTTTGATGTTTGTACAGACATGCGTATGTATTTGTATGTATGTAGTAATAACTAGGGAAGGAAGCTTACGTTTCCACGAGATAGTCATTGACAATATCAAATACCCCTTATTGTCTTATCAATGACAATGTTCACTCTTCAGGACATTTATCCACATAAGCTGGAATGCAGTCACATCAAACTATTTAGGACTAAGCTGAGAGTCTCCGAGACAAAGATTCACAAAATCTATCAAGATGTCCTCACGATTTCAATCGTGGCGTTGAAGCGTCATCTGGTTGGCTGGGTTTGCTTTGTTCTCTATTCGGGCCAGCCGTTTAGTCATTTTCCAGAAGGGGGATCCACCAACTGGTGACTTTTCTAACACACCAAGTTCCAAGGAAGCACGGCTGACAGGGCCTTCTGTGGGCACTAGACGCAATTTTTTCCTCTCCAAATTTTAGGCCTTGAAGCTTCTAAGAATATGTGGCTGGTCGCCTCTTTTGTGTGACATTTTTTTATCTCCCCCGGGTAGGCCTTTTTTTTCCGTCAATTCACAAATTGTTCCTTTCAAGTCATCAACCAGACTTGTCTATGTCAGTCTTCAACTTGCATTGTCGCAACTTGATTTAAATCTTCCGCTCTCCCCCTTTCACGTTTTATCTTTGCCTGCTCTGTTCATCAAAGTTGCGGCTCTTCTCGACTTCCGATATACTCTCTTTTCTTTGTTGCTTTGTCGTCTACGCCTTCTGATATACATTCATATACGTTTGTTGCATCACGAATTACCGCGCAAATCACGCCCTAGTGCGACCCTCTGCTCTTTCTTTCGATCGCTTGCCTCGCTCGCCATCCTCACTGGTTGGCGGTATTCACTCTGGCTGCCATCACGTTTGTCATCTCCCGCCGCGATCCCGGCTTCTGGGTCTACAGCGGAGTGAACAAGAAGCCCCCCTAAGGACTTGATTCTCTTGCTTCTTCGACTCCTTTGCCACCTATCACTGGGCATTTGCCCTCCCTTTTCCTGCTTCAACCCATTCTTTCTTGCCTTTTCCCGGTTCTCTTCTATCCGGCCATACCCATAATTTGCTTCACGATATTCACATTATGGAAGTTTCGCCTTGAACTTCCAGCCGTGTCTCCCCTTCACTTGGTCGCTTGAAATTCTCTCGACCGAGTGTCTGATTTGGAACAACCAGACCGTTAGCCCTTTACAATACCGACAACATGTCCGACCACGAGGACCAAACCCTGACTAGCCGGGCCGTGTCCCCTATTCACGAACTCGACGACCACCGCCATGCCACCGCTGCCCCCAATATTCCGCGTCTACAGGACCGCGGCCGTCGAGGCACATTTGATACACTCTACGCCTCTCGTAATCATCAGTTAGAAGCTGAAGCCCAGGGAATCGAACTCGTCGACACCGGAATACAAATTCGCGACTTCAACGAGAACGCCATTAGCGATAGCGACGATGACGTTTCTGCTCGTGGAATATCGCCTTCGCGCCGTGTTCGCCGTATGACTGCCGAGTCTGGAATGACGCATTCGCCTCCGAACTCTGTCAAGGCGTTTGCCCAGGCCCGCCGTCGTGAGCGTGACCCGTCTTTCTCTGAAGCCATGCGTCCGAGGCTTGACGATGAAAACGATGCTCTGAGTCGTCGTAGCTCTGTTGCCAAGAGTACTCGTAGTCACCGTAGCCACAAGAGTTACAAGAGTCGTGCGCGTACCGCTGATGATGCCGCAAGTATAAACAGTGTCCGGACCGCCGAAGAGGACGTGTGTTTCCCTGTTCAGAACAAAGATCAGTTGTACATTGACTTTGAATATCTGGAGGAGTTTATTCAGAATCAGCGCGAGGCTCAAATGGACCAGATGAATAATGAGCAAACTAATCTCCTGCACTGCCAGCCTCCAGCTGCTGGTAGCGTTCACTGCGATGACACTAGCGGCGAGAACTCGTCGGATCTTAATGAGAAGCCTGATGGCCTGGACGTGGATGCGCCCCCAAGCAGACAGAAGGCTGCCACTCCAGCTCCAGTAGTTGATCAGACTCGTATCAGCTTTTTCTCTTCCAGCTGGGAGTCTACCATTCACGCTGCTGAATTGTGCGATTTGCTCATGCCTGGGGAGGATGTCGCCAATCTTTTCCATATACCAGAGGATTCCGAAGACGGCGTGTGGTGGCTGAACGTTAACAACCCCTCATCGGAAGAGATCAGTGTCATTTGCAAGGCATTTGGTGTCCATCCCTTGACTCTTGAGGATATCGTCACCCAAGAGTCACGCGAGAAGATTGAGCTTTTCCCTGCTTATTACTTTGTATGTTTCCGTTCTTTCAATACGGTCTACGATGAGGAAGGAATTGAGGAGTATGAGCCTCTGCACATTTATGCCATTGTCTTCCGTGAGGGTACTTTGAGCTTCAGCTTCGCCCCCAATCAGCATGCTTCGCATGTTAGACACCGTATCGCACGACTCAAGGAATTCGTTTCTCTGAGCAGTGACTGGATTTGCTACGCCTTGATTGACGACATTGTCGATTCTTACGGCCCTGTCATTCGTAAGATTGAGCGCATCGTTGATGATCTTGAAGACTCCGTCTTCATTATCCGCGAAGAAGATTCCAATGAGTTCTTGAAGACTGTTGGTAACACTCGTCGCAATGTTACCTCTCTGACTCGTNTGAGCTTCAGCTTCGCCCCCAATCAGCATGCTTCGCATGTTAGACACCGTATCGCACGACTCAAGGAATTCGTTTCTCTGAGCAGTGACTGGATTTGCTACGCCTTGATTGACGACATTGTCGATTCCTACGGCCCCGTCATCCGTAAGATTGAGCGCATCGTTGATGATCTTGAAGACTCTGTCTTTATTATCCGCGAAGAAGATTCCAACGAGTTCTTGAAGACTGTTGGCAACACTCGTCGCAATGTTACCTCTCTGACTCGTCTTCTGGGCGGTAAGGCTGACGTGTTGAGAGGCTTCACCAAGCGTTGCAATGAGAATTACAGAGTCACGCCACGGATGGACATTGGAATGTATCTGGGTGATATTCAGGATCACGTAGTAACAATGGCTAGTAACCTGACTCACTTCGAAAAGATGCTTTCTCGCGTCCATCACTCGTACTTGACTCAGTTGACGGTGAACAGTATCTCGCAGGGTACTGCTACCAACGAGGCGCTGAGCAAGATTACCTTCCTTGCTTCTATTCTTGTGCCACTCAACTTGGTGAGTGGTATGTTTGGTATGAACGTTGCTGTTCCATGGAAGAACTCGGAGAGCCTGGCGCCCTTCTTTGGAATCATGGGGTTCATGGCTGTCATTTCTGTTATTATGGTGGCTATTGCACGGCGTTTGCACTACATCTGAGTAGTGGAAATAATGTTTTAAACAGGTGTCGAAAAAAAAAGTTGTAGATGTTTTAATGTAATGGTAGTTTACTTTTTTGTTGTAATCTTCTGTCTTGGTTTTATTTTGTGAATTTTGATTGTTCGTCTAGTGTATTTGATTTGATGACGTCGGTAGTTGATCCGTAGCATCAACATGATGACCCCAGCCAAAGTCCAGTTGAACTGCATCTCTTCGTCCAACACCCTGTGTAACCCAACAACAACGACCCGCTTAGTCATCACATAAATTTTCGAGTGGGTCATCTGTTGTTACTATCTCAAAAGTGATGTTTTGAAAAGCTTCACTTTGCGAACTTGAAATCAACACACGATCNCTGGCGCCCTTCTTTGGAATCATGGGGTTCATGGCTGTCATTTCTGTTATTATGGTGGCTATTGCACGGCGTTTGCACTACATCTGAGTAGTGGAAATAATATTTTTAACAGGTGTCGAAAAAAAAAAGTTGTAGATGTTTTAATGTAATGGTGGTTTACTTGTTTGTTATAATCTTCTGTCTTGGTTTTATTTTGTGAATCTTGGTTGTTCGTCTAGTGTATTTGATTTAATGACGTCGGTAGTTGATCTGTAACAACATCAACATGATTACCCCAGCCAAAGTCCAATTGAACTGCATCTCTTCGTCCAACACTCTGTGTNCGCCGGTTCTTGGAGGCTGAGAACCAGAAGACTACGGTGCAGACTTGTAAGTTTATTTTGTATATTTTATAGCCTTGTGGTTGAATTTTTTCAAATGACTAATTGTTTTCTCCTTTTCTTTTGCGTTATAGCTACTCACACTATCACCGAGATGTGCTGGAAGAAGTGCATGACTGGCCCGGCTAAGAGCTCTAGCTTGGACCGTACCGAGGAGACTTGCATTACCAACTGTGTGCAGAGATTCTTTGANTGTATTTGATTTGATGACGTCGGTAGTTGATCCGTAGCATCAACATGATGACCCCAGCCAAAGTCCAGTTGAACTGCATCTCTTCGTCCAACACTCTGTGTAACCCAACAACAACGACCCGCTTAGTCATCGCATAAATTTTCGAGTGGGTCGTCTGTTGTTACTATCTCAAAAGTGATGTTTTGAAAAGCTTCACTTTGCGAACTTGAAATCAACACACGATTAAAATACTCTATATTTCCAAACCACATATATTGTCAAAATGTCCAAGATTGACGCTGCCGATATCAGCAAGTTGAACGACTCGGATAAGGAGGAGTTACGCCGGTTCTTGGAGGCTGAGAACCAGAAGACTACGGTGCAGACTTGTAAGTTTATTTTGTATATTTTGTAGCCTTGTGGTTGATTTTTCAAATGACTAATCATTTTCTTTTTCCTTGCGTTATAGCTACTCACACTATTACCGAGATGTGCTGGAAGAAGTGCATGACTGGCCCGGCCAAGAGCTCTAGCTTGGATCGTACCGAGGAAACTTGCATTACCAACTGTGTGCAGAGATTCTTTGACCTCAACATGCTTACTTACAAGCATTTGCAGAACATGCGCGGTTAGATGGGAGAATAGATGGGTCACGTGAGACTCTTGTACGATTTTTGGGGTGCAGGGACTTTGTATGTTTAATGAATGATTGGTTTATTGGAGTCTTTGTATGTATGATAGGTTGTTATGGTATGTGGTGGTTCTCTATCTAGTGAATACAACACATCACTGGTCACACAATACGTATGTACATAACATGTTCACGATATCCAACTTCGACAAGCACACGGAATCATTGTCAATCACATACGAGAAACAACAATTAGAGAAAGAAGAAAAATCAAATTCCCATTTGCCAGTGCGCCAAAAGCCGAAAGATGAACAGAAAAAAAGAAGTCCTGGGTAAACAAAACGACTCTAACAAGAGTGTTGTCCCCGTCATTAACGCCGTAAAAGAAAATCATATGTGCAATCTAGAAAAGAGAAACTTTTTTTTCCAAGAACAAGAAGGTGTTTTGTGAATTTTTTTTTATCTTCCAGTTTCCCTAGATCAAACCACCATTTTTATGAAGCCAACGCTTAAACGAGGGCAAGCTTGGTGGCAGCAATGTCAAGAGCATCGACATCGGGGGTAAGGCGGGCGTAGGCCTTCTTGGAGCCGTCAGGGCTATTAAGAAAAACATTGTTAGTACATGAAATCACAAGCAAAACAATAACCAAAAGAAAAAAAAACTTACCGGATCAGGGTGTTGATCTTGACGGTGTCAATGTCGTAAAGCTTCTTAAGGGCAAGCTTGATCTGGGCCTTGTTGGCCTTGATGTCGACAATGAAGACCAGAGTGTTGTTCTCCTCAATCTTCTTCATGGCAGACTCGGTGTTCAGGGGGTGAATGATAACCTTGTGCTCATCCAGGCGAACGGCGTGGGGGACCGACTTGCGGGGGTACTTGGGAGCACGGGCAACCTGAAGAGTCTTGGGGCGGTGGAAGATGGTGGTGAAGTGAGTCTTCTTGACCTTGTGGGAGTTGACACCCTTGAGGGCGGCCTTAGCGGCGGCGTTGGCCTGCTTGGTGCCCTTGGCAGCTAGATAGTTAAAAGAAGAAAACATCAGCAATCGCTCTTATCTAAAAGAACTCGCAAAGTCTGCTGCTGCTTGATGCTTTGGATACCACGTCAGTGAGATGGATACCAAAAAAGGGACACTGGGTGAATTGGAAAGTCTAGTCCGGCTGTTACCACTGAACTAAGCCTCAACACCCAAGCCCAATTTTGGTCCATTCCACAATCCTCTCCCAAGCAACCTTACGACCATTTCTGGCACGTTGCGTTAAAGGTGCTGGTCCAACTTCATATCCTATTCAGGCGTTCGATATCGATCGTTTCAGAGTCGTGTCGATGCAAAATATGATGATGGTATGTTGACAAAGAGGATATTGATTGACGGGCTGGCGAGAAAAAGTCCATTAAAGAACTTGGCGAAGCACAAAGAAGTCGAAGCGAGACTGACGAAAAGAAGTCGTCACATACCCTTGGTGTTCTTGGGGGCCATTTTTGATGATGTGGTTTGTCGTCGTTGGCAAAACTGGTTGACTGGAAAGAAACGGAAATTCTCTTTGGATGAAACTTTTTCGACGAATTTCGTTATGTTCACTTGGGACTGGGAGGGAAAAAAAAACAGGGATTTACTTGTGGGGCAGCCATTAGGGCTAAGTTTGGCCAATCAGAATTTGGAAGGTGGGGTAGTCACGTGCGCTGTCTGGATTGCTTATCTGCTTATCTATTGGGATGCTCCACTGAAAAGTTGGGAAGCTCAATTGAGACAGTCTGTCGGCGGCTATGATGGAATACGGTGATGTATTGAAACACTACTTTACTGTTTTTATCTATTATATTTGGAACAATCTCGTCTCACAATGGCCAAAGATAAGCGTGTTAGCTTGAAGAATGGTAGACCACCAATCCTGAAAGCCCAAAATACATCCATCACACGCAAGGCTTCCCGAACTCTAATCAACAAGCATCACCAACTGGATAAAGCTCGCGCGTTGGCCAAAAAGATGGGAGATACCCGTAGGGTTTCAGAGATTGACAAAGAGATTGAATCGCTAGGTGGACTAGATTTATATCAAAAGGCGAGTCTCCAGGGCCAAAGTAAAGACCGTGGTGGTGACTCTTCAGTGGTACTCCTCCAATGGCTTGGTCTTGATAAGAAGGAGAACCGCTTAGACAACAATCAGAAACTACGCATGTTGGAGGTTGGAGCATTAAGTACCAAGAATGCTTGTTCACGAAGTGGCTGTTTTGACATGACGTGTATTGATCTCAACAGTCAAGAACCCGGCATCTTAGCCCAAGACTTCATGGAGCGGCCCATACCAGATTCAAATGCCCAGAAATTCGACGTTCTCTCTCTCAGCCTTGTCGTAAACTTTGTCCCGGATCCAGTTGGTCGTGGTGACATGTTAAGAAGAGTGTTATCCTTCCTTCGTGATCCGTTAATCGACTGTGAAGCGCAGTGCAAGGATCAACTTCCAGTGTTATTCTTTGTGTTACCTCGAAGTTGTGTTGATAACTCGCGGTATTTTACGGATCAAAGGTTGTCTGAAATTATGACGGCGCTTGGATTTGTTCGATTGCAGGAGAAGAAGACGAATAAATTGGTCTATCAGTTGTGGAAACGGGTGACTGTGCAGACGACGACTTCGACTGTTTTCCGCAAGCAGGAACTTAATCCTGGAGCAACTCGGAATAACTTCTCTATCGTTCTTCAAAGGCCCAAAAAGCCATGAGTTTTTGTTGTTTTGATCGGTAGTTTTGGTATGGTCATCGTTACTGGTTACCAAACTTGTTCTCTTCTGCCTCTTGTTCATCAATACCATTGTTAAGATTTCATCCCATTCCAACTTTTGTTAAAAATCACCAGTTTCATCATGGACACTTGGAACTCTGGTCACACTCGAAACTCTTATACTCCTCCTGAGGCTCCAAGTAACTCCACTCAGCCTACCTGGCAAGCTTCTGGATAGCACAACCCATCTGCTACCCTCAGCCGATTACAATCGCTACGACATTCAAAGGCTTCGTGGAGTCCAAGTCTACCTTCAAGGTTAGAGTCTGTAGTCCCTCATGGATGAGGGCTATTCCATTCGTCAGACAACCCAAGTCATTTACCATATGACACGTTTAATTCTCAAATCTACATCAAGCCAATCACGTTGTTTTTGTTAGACGATGAATTGAAGCTTCCAAGAGAGTGGAGTCTGCCTAGCCAATTCTATATGATACGAGTCATCTCTTCGCGTCCTGGGCGGTGATTCAAGTACGCATGTTGTTGGGATTGCTTGTTACATGCGGCTCTGTCTGGTTACTTTCTTGTTAACCACGGTGTAGATGCGTATCTACCAATGAATGCATGTTTACTGTCTCGCTTTATAATACAACATATATACAATGTTTTCTCTGTTTTGGTCCATATATTTATTAATGTATATGTCGGTCTACCCGCGTAGCGTACATCCTTCACTATATGAATGGCTTCTATTACCACACATGGGATTATGTTTATTCATGCAGTGTGGTAGTATTTACGCTTCCTTTCTGCAGCCAAAGTCCCAATCAAGACAAACAGCCGTCTTATAATATTTCGGCTCGGACTACAAGTTCATCCTACTAAGAAGCGAGTACTACCAAAGGAATGTTCTCGCCTCAACTTTGATATCGTGTACTTTCGCTTAATGATGGACTTTCTATGGTTAGAACATACATATGTACATACGTATGTACATACCTACGCACGTAGATGCGCTGGCGCATGATAGGGGATTTTTCAGCATAGGGGGTTGCTCGGCTGTCGACTGTTCCATGGACGATGATGGCTGTAACTTCCTAAGTGATTCAGGTGATATGATCTGTAGTCAGGCTATAGTTCGTCACTTTTAGGTTATGACAGGTTAGTTCTATAGATTCATCCCTTGATTCTTTATTGGTGATATCTATGCCTTAACAAGTTCCAATCCAGAAAAGTCAAAAATGGCATCCGGTGTCAATGCATCATCAACAGGCAATGGCTGATTCCCAGGTCTAACAACAGGCAAACTCTGCATACCAGCGGCACGCGCCGCCTCCACCTCCTTCAAATTATCGCTAAGGAAAAGCCATTCTTCCGGTTTCGTATCCTCCGCATACTTAGCCGCAATCTTCTCATAGCTGGCCTTCTCCTGCTTCAACCCCGCATTCACAGTATCGAACCAATCACTGATATCCCCCGTCAAATCCGACGGCGTGGCGCTCGTGAAACCAAAGAAGAGTTTCTGCGCGGGGACAGATCCGGAAGAATAGATCATGACACGCAGACCGGCCGCGCGCCACCGCGTAATAGCTGGAGGGACATCCTCGAAGATGGGAGCCTTGAATTGGCCGGTGTGGTAGCCTTCTTTCCAGATGTATCCCTGGAGACTCTTGAGGTATGCAATCTTGACGTCACGAGCGATGAGGTCAGCAACGTGTGCGGAGAATGCCTCCTTGGACACCTGGTACTCGGTGGGGAATGCAGCCTTGTATGGCTGGAATGCTTCCACGTTCCAGAGAGAGTCAATGTCCTCTGTCAATGCCTTGAGACAGTACGGGAACTGGAGGACAATGTCAGCATCATGTATGACTTGTCACAGGGAGGCGGCGCGGCCGTGTGTGTGTCCGGATACAATCAAAGGGGCGAGCCCAACATGTGAGCGTGGCCATGGTGACACATTGGATTACATGCACGAAGAATGCATAGTTGGGCCGTCGCGCATAGGCGAAAGACGTACAAGGATATCTTTTACAAAAGAAATGGGACACACAGTTCCTTCTGTTGGTTTGTTAGTTACCATCTTAACGGATTCATATCGGCTCTGTGCTTGTCCTGCACACACGTCAATGTCCACGTCAGACATTGGTACTCCCGTCCTGCACTACAATCCTTGGGCTTCTCGTAGAATTCTCTAGTGTCTCTGTACCGTTGTTGATTGTATGTATTGATGGTGATACAAGAATGGAAGGAGGGGGGGAGGGTCTTACCAATGTCCAACAACACCGTTTTTACGGGAGAAAGCGAAGAAACAGGCATGGTAGCAAAGATATGAATGTGTACTTTTAGTGGCGGCCTTCAAGTCAACTTAGATTGTCTCCATCTAACCAATATCCACATGTCCTCGTACGTCATACATTGGCAGGTANGTCCACGTCAGACATTGGTACTCCCGTCCTGCACTACAATCCTTGGGCTTCTCGTAGAATTCTCTAGTGTCTCTGTACCGTTGTTGATTGTATGTATTGATGGTGATACAAGAATGGAAGGAGGGGGAGGGTCTTACCAATGTCCAACAACACCGTTTTTACGGGAGAAAGCGAAGAAACAGGCATGGTGACAAAGAGATGAATGTGTACTTTTAGTGGCGGTCTTCAAGTCAACTTAGGTTGTCTCCATCTAATCAATATCCACATGTCCTCGTACGTCATACATTGGCAGGTATCACGACTTTGGCCCTACTGGCGGGTCAGGGTTACACAGCCGAAGTTCATCCATTTGATTAGGGTTATTCCAGTAGTCTTGGTACGACAGAAACAGAAAGAGTTTGAGTGGCAAACGTCGACCAAGTATCACGAGTCTTGACAAGCTATTTTTCCCTCTAAAAGTATACTGGTCATTCGGTAAGGCTACCGGGTAATATGCAAGTCTCAGCTTTCGAAGGCGGGGTTATCTCTTTGTGTGCGTGTCTATCTGATTGTCTGCACCATGCAACTAGCCAATTGTGAAATCAACTTGTAGTACAAATTGCTCATGTCCGCTAGTTAGTATGACACGGACAAGATCAAAACCAAAGAACAAACGGCAATGATACCCGCAAGGAAGCTTTCTCCGCTTCCGAATCCCCGAAGCTACCATGCACAAGTAAAGACATGGCAAAAAAAGTGGTTCACTGGGTTGTACATACAATGTATGCATGTACATGTATACGCAAGAAGCAACAGACATGCCAGTGGGTATGCGCCCATGTTACCCCAAACAGGCGAGAGACGGCACGGGATCTTTACCCCACTCAAGGAGGGTCTGGATGGACTTTATCGGAGTGGCTAGTGGTCGGTGGACAGGCGGAGGATGGTTGGGACTTCGCCGTGTGGGTGGGTCATCGGATATTGTTCCTCGGTGGCTCGTTGCAACACTGCGGGCGTTTTGTCACATTGGGCCGTGATGGTGGGACTCAGGTGAGTTCTTTTAGGATGGTACATACTAAATCCTCGTGGTGATTGGGTGGGTGTGTATATACAGATATACATGTATGTATGTACATACATATGCACAAGTATAGTTCCCTGTTGTTTGTTATGATCATACCATGTTGAACCTTGAAGCTGCATAAGTAGTGTTGATCGACAACTGTGCATTGAGACCAGAGAGACCTTTGGAATCAAAAGTTGATGGTGTCTTGTACATCTAATGCCTCAAGTGCAGTAGACTGAGACAAGTTTCTATGTACATACATACATAGAACAGTAAGGCTACTTCGATGATGTACACTACAAAAATGTCAAGTGGGGGTCGGGCGTACATTGTGGAGAAGGACTTGGCGGGTAAATACATATGCAGAGTTGACAGAATCCAGTCTGGTATATACAAGTAACACATGTTCATTTGGAGATCCAACAAAAAAAAGACTCCCAAGTATTCCCAACAACAGGATAAAGTAGTCATCGGATACATCCGTCAAGGCAAAACCTCAAAGTGACCGCTCATTGAGTGAATCCTCCACGATAGTCGTGGGTTGAGAATATGCAAATATCAGGAGCTTTCTACATGGTCTTCACCAGACCAGACAATCCACGGGCGACAATGAAAATTGCCAGGCGGTTAAAAAAAGGGCAAACTATAGGATCATGTACATACAATACAGGTCTTGTGACAGAAATTCACTCCCTCCCTCCCTGAGAGGCGAAGCGCATGCAGCGCATGTTCACCTGCAGGAAGCCGTGCAGAAACCATGCAATGTCCAGCTCATTGTTATCCTTCCACGCCGCGAAATCGGTGGTGGTCTGCCGTTTCGGAGGTATAGTGGGGCTTGTCTGAGGAACTCAGGGCGGACGGGATCGGCGGCTATGCATAGATAGATATGTACATACATCTGTATATGGGTACATCCGGAAAAAGAACACGCTTTGTAGTATTGACCGGTATGTTCGTCCCCGGACACCGTTGGATCTTGGCCGTAGTATTTCGCTTGTCTCAAATGTCATCCATCAAGTATCAGTAAGGTAGTAATCGGGATTTGACGAGGTCTAATGAGCCAAGACGGATAACACCTGCAGGCAATCAGATTTCCCTGGTCTTGTTGATACAATGAGGAGGTTACTTCACAATGCACTACAATGGTGCAATTCAGGATTATCAGTAGTGGTACTAGAGGCCAACTCAACAAGCGGCTGGTTAGGCGTATCAAAGCGCATAGAGACTGGGATGAAGGACCAAATGTCTTCATGGTCGGGTAGTGTTGCAGCAAAGGGATGAGCTGGCAACTGTGTATGGTGGCCCAAGTCCTATAGAGTATGAACCCAACCAACGATTAGGCATAATCTAATCTATCAAGGCCTATATCGGAGACAACTTGATACCAAAGATGCAAGATAAGAAGATAGCGACTTATGATGTGCCATATTTCCAATCACCTCCGCATATGGCAATAGAATCAGAAACCAAGGGAAACCTTGAATTGTTCCTGTATCGTCATCATGGCTTGTGGGTCGTATACAGTGGGGTCATCTTTAATGTGCGGGGTCAAAGCCAGCTTCGTGGAAACAAGCCATTGTGACTGTGATATGTATCCAATCAAGCCCAAAGCCAGGACCATGCTTTTACCGTGTTTGGCGAACGAGAATCATCTCAACTTATAGCGGGTCTTTTCTACTTCTGCAGGTCCAGGCTGTCCGGGACTTAGCGAAGGGAGACATGTAATGCGGATGACTGTGGAGCCACAAGTGGGGATTGATGGACATGCTTGGCTGCACATGATCACGAAACATTTGACATGACGATGACCTTTTTTGGGGGGTATCTATCTGGGTATGTACTTACATACGCGTCTGTCTTCCTCTAACCTCCAACTACCACAACCCACATCAATAAAAATATAACAATTGCCGCTTCGTTATAACCGCCCAAGGTTGAAAAGTAAAAAAAAAACGCAGGCTGGGTAAGGGATGCAGTATCACCCACCATAATCACTAAAAGTCAACCTATACGCCCCCCATAAATCGCACCAGAATGACCATTTTTACAATTCCCATCCACAATGTGAGTGAGGTAAGGCAACTTCCCCAGCCCAAGAATTTATGCAACATTTTGTAAATTGGCAGGATACAATAGCAAACTTACGCGTCTGTCCGTCCGCAGGTCGACCGGTTTGTGCAAGCACTCAAAGGCCTGAAGCCACTGAATGACAATGATGAACAACCACTATGACCCTTGGATTCAAATGACTTTGTGTTTTGCCCTTCCTGTGCCCTGCGCCCAATATTACGACGATTGATATGGCTCAGCCTTTTTAAAGGGCTATGGAAGTATTTGCACGGAACCTTTTCTTTGTTATCGGTGGCTGGAAGGGAAGACAGATGAAGGTTGTTTTTTGTTCAATCTTCACTGGAATGATATTCAACAATAAACCGTGAATCTGTCCAAGCGTAACGATTGTTTCTCTTAGCTCCCGGCCCTTTGCCACCTGGTTGTCCAATTTGTGCATACCAAAGATGATCATAGCACTCCCCTTTTATGAAACTCTAGCTAAAGCCTACAATGTAACCTCTGTTATCATCAAACACTTTGCCATGAACTACTACCCTGTCCGACGGAGCTGTCTAATGGCTCTTTGCATACCAGACTACCGTGCCGTGGAATGGCGGGGAAGGTGGCAAGTGGAGTACAGAGTTACATGTCTCCTATGGTTTTCTTGAATCAAGACGTTGAATGTTTTCTTATGGGCTGTTTCAAGAACTTCATACTGTAGTATCGAAAGGCGAAGCGGGCGACTAACATCCCAGCCATCACTCATCATGTTGGTTATACACATGTGTGATGGAAAAGATTGGCGACGGGTGACACGTTTCTCTAGGGAGCTCTTGTAGCTCATGTAGCGGTACTTGTATACACCACCAACAGAAGCAATGAAACAACGTACCTATACTTGTCTCTAAACGTAAAGTACCGTACAACCTATCAGGGCGTCAATCTTTGTTTTCGACCTACAATCTACATATTTACATAGGCATGTCTGAGTGAAAAGTGATTGGCTTGGTGTTGTGTATCAGCCACAAGTTTAAACCCAGGAAATTCGTGGTGGCAAACAAGTTCACTATACGTACATATGTATGTATGTATGTACATACAACACAAGACCTACTTCCGGACATGACTTGTCACGAAACATGACGCCCCATAGAGCCAAACGAGCGGCAATAATCCTAGTGCTACATGAGTTTGTGGGGGAGGACCAAGTGTATGTGATAGAAAATCGGCCCAGAATCTCATGTTCTTAGCCCCTTGCACTTGCATTCTGTCGTTACAGGACATATCATGGTATTTAGCCGGTAGCTCACGAGAACAACCTATATCCTCTTGTATCATTATGTATCTATCATCAAACTTCCACAAAATAACGCGTGTCAACCGGAACAGAAGACTCCAACCACTACTTCCGAGTTAGGGTTAGATGAAGGTTTCTCGTGAACCGTGTACTTACACGTATCCAAGCGATATTCCATAATTGGAAAAGTCAAGACATTTCCTGTTGTCTCTCTACAACATGATCCATCATCACCGCTAGCTGAAAAAAACATATTCCCAAGCCACAATGACCTCAACTTGCCTTAATGTGCTCGGGTAATTCACTGTCAATGTGAACCCTGTCTCTAGGGTTTTCTCATAAACGCTCCTGCCACTTATCGATGACGCAGGTGGATCACAGCTGTTCGTCCATGAATGGTATGGATAATCGTAAAACGTGCTATCACATCACATATTCTTGCCCCCTTCGACGTCATCGACACCAGCCGAATCACCCCAAAACGGAGCCGGATTTGCTATGACCTTCTGGCATCCGGATCATGCCCGAACATTCTGGTATACCCAGCTGATTACTCCACAATCGTTAGTGCCCATCTGTACGATATCGTCATAGTTGACTCCCCCAACGACTACCATATTCACGGTCTACGGTGTGAATTCCCCATTCCGGAGTTGCGGCATTCCTACCAATTTAGCGGCCATCTTGCCTATCATGCCCGGATTCCGGGACTCCGTCGTTATTTAGCTGATTTCTTGATAACACTTAATCCTATAAATCTCCAAAGGACTGCCGTTCCTGTCAAGTTCCCACTTGTTTAAGACAAGAGTCATCCCACAACCACCCATTCTAACATGCACTCGCCATAATCCTTGAGTCCACGAGACCTAGTCAAGTGACTTGGTTCAACAGGTCCCGTCTTGTCAGCATCTTTATTCACACGCCCTCTAAAATGTCCCTTCAGGGGTTCCTTGTTTTGATAGATTACAGCTTCTAGGGTATCCTGGCCAGCTTTGGGTTGGTTTTGGGTTAGGTGTTCAAAATCACACTGTGCCGTGGCTTGTACAGTTCTGCGACGCGCGGGATAGAATCCTTCTGCCCAGCGGTAATGAGCAGTAATAAGAGGTAATGAAGTTAGGAGATTAATTCCCCATATACTGGGTCTAGCGAATCGTTCGTGAACTAGGGTAGGTTGTGAATTGTAGTGTAGTTGGCGATGTAGTTAAGTATAGCCTTAACCCAAATACCCCTACCCTAGCATTCAAACGGCTCGGTAGAACCAATATCATGAATTAATCTCCTAACTTCATTACCTCTTATTACTGCTCATTACCGCTGGGCAGAAGGATTCTATCCCGCGCGTCGCAGAACTGTACAATGGAGAATGGGTACCTGTTCTTCAGAGAGCTACTAGAGTTGTTGGTTATGGCAGTCACGTAGCGTACGCGCCGACTTCAGTTGACCACTCGTTGAAGAAGAGAACGGATTTGACGATACCCTTGTCAATTCCGACTTCGGTGAGCTTCAGTGGTGTATCTCGGTGAGTGCTTCGGTGACGAACAGGTGGAAAGTAACAATTACAAGTTCTGATTACAGCCTAAACACAGCGTGTTATCACTGAAATACAGAACTCATGCAATAATTTTTAGCACCTTCAGCCCCCTAATTGTAAATTGACCTTCTATTTTGCAGGTTGGTTACTATTGGCCTTTCACAGAAAGTGATAGAACAAGTGTACAGCCCCCCAAACACCGCCCAGAACCAAACGCAATGTGTCCTCAGCTCCCGCCCGATTGCGCTCCACAACAGATTCCGTTAGACGCCGGGCTCAACGCTGTCCGACACCACTCCGACCTCGATGTCCCCACAATAACAAATCACGGAAACAATTCATCCGGCTCCGATTGATCTCCACTTATTTCGCAAGCTCCTGGATTCCACTCTGCATATGTAAAAGCTACCACCTTCTACCGAATTCTGCCAACTGGCTCCAATCTGGCCTCCGTGCCCAAGGCGTCTTGTTTCGCCCCACTTTGGCCGACGTGTTGCCCCGGCGCTAGCAATTTTAGACCCGCAATCTGGGCCAGACCGCCGAATTCCATCGGCGGTCAACCACCCCCGAATCGGGAATGTCCCCTTTTTTTCACGAATGATTTGTAGTATGTACCCACAGTTGTAGGTAGATAGTGGAGCGCATTTTGCAGTCTAGACTTTGCGCCGTGGCTGGTACATCACACGCGCGTCTGACAAAGGTCATAATAGCCTATCAAGTCGCATCTCATATTGCAATGGTGGAGCCCGATAAGCCTATAATCATACAATAATCCAACAATGACATGTTTTAACGGCGGTCGCCGGGTGGTTCTATAACGTGCGGAAGCCAAATGATTCGTTCAGAAGCCAACCAAATCCTGTTGGCCTGGATGCCTCTTGCGTCAGCCACGAATGACAGCGGGTCCCCCTTTGGCGGCAACAGTAAGCTCGGCTCGACTCACACAACCCACGACACACAGCGCTGCGCTGCATGGAACGAGCAAACAAGCGGCAAGTCAACTGTATCGTCAGATTCCAAGTTACAAAATAAAAACGATATTCTGCAACATGTGTTTTCTTATGCATGCACGATTTCACCATGGTAGGCTACAACCTGGGTTTTGACACTGCAATGGGCGCTGTATCTGGCAGTTCTTTACGCCAATCGGTAGTGCTTGACTCCACCAGAATTCCAGGGGATCTGGACCTGCTGATACTGTTGCCCCAGAAGCTGCATGGAAGCGACGGCGTGAAGGTATTGCTAGTTAATCCTTTCGGGATACCCTGATGGTATCAGGCTTACAGTGGGTTGGGGGTGCTGTAAAAGATATCCCCGACGGAGACCTGATGGAGATGGAATTTGGCCCTCCCCCCCCCGCGGCGGAGGGATCGTTTGAGTCGGATTCACGGGTGACGATTATGTGGAATACGTCCCATGATTACGGACTTGGGATGTTCCGCCTCGTGATGGCGTTATTTCGATTAATTCTGGGGAAATAATTCTTCTTGGACATAAGGACAGATTATCTCTGTTTTCGTAAAAAAGACGCCATCCACAAGTAATTGTGCCATTTGTCCTGCCATTTCAGGTCGGGTTTAAAGGGCATTTGGTGACTCTTCGTCTCGGATGCCATCTACGAGTCACTGAAGGGGCAAATATTGATCAGAGCTCAGGCACCGGTCGTTTGTATGGCTACAGATAATTATACACTCTCGCCTGTTCTTATCAGTTGGTTGGGGCGATTTTATGATGGACGCTTTGGGCTGTCTTGGTGGTGGATGCGACGATCATGTGTTCAGGGACACATCTTGGTTGGTAGATGACGACGGCTTTTGTATGTACGTATCTATGCATAGCTTGACACTGAGACGATACTANAAGGGGCAAATATTGATCAGAGCTCAGGCACCGGTCGTTTGTATGGCTACAGATAATTATACACTCTCGCCTGTTCTTATCAGTTGGTTGGGGCGATTTTATGATGGACGCTTTGGGCTGTCTTGGTAGTGGATGCGACGATCATGTGTTCAGGGACACATCTTGGTTGGTAGATGACGACGGCTTTTGTATGTATCTATGCATAGCTTGACACTGAGACGATACTACCCTACTATTATGCACAGGAGGAGACGACACAACAAGATAAACGACAGTCAGGTGACTTGGAAAACGAGCTTGTACACTTAGTTGCCAAGGTTTGTTACGTATAGTTCGTCTTCTCCAGAACGTTTGCGGTTAAATCGGACTACTAATGACTCCAACAACGGTAGGGTTAACCCTAGACAAGGGTTACATGGGCTGTGCCGAATCAAAGTCTGGGNCGACGGCTTTTGTATGTATCTATGCATAGCTTGACACTGAGACGATACTACCCTACTATTATGCACAGGAGGAGACGACACAACAAGATAAACGACAGTCAGGTGACTTGGAAAACGAGCTTGTACAGTTAGTTGCCAAGGTTTGTTAAGTATAGTTCGTCTTCTTCAGGACGTTTGCGGTTAAATCTGACTACCAATGACTCCAACAACGGTAGGGTTAACCCAAGACGAGGGTTACATGGGCTGTGCCGAATCAAAGTCTGGGGGAGCAAGTATAGAGGATGAACTAAGATTTTAGACCATCGCATATGGATGCGATACGATGACTCCTAAAGATTAAAGTTCCACAACAATCTGTCCAACTATCAGCCATATGCGACACTACAACGAGATTTAACAAGTTCTATGGATGGCTGCGAGGTTATCGTAGTGTAAATGGATGCATGATGGCATGCGCCTGGAATAACCAGTGATATCAAAGCTTTGCGACAAGTCGTGTCGATATGACAATATTTAGAGTCTGAGCTAGGGTGTTTCTCGGGCTTTAGGTCTACGGAGCTGGCGTTATCTAAGACACATCCATATCCAAAAATGGCCAATTAATTATCTGGAAGAGGAAAGGTCGCTTTAGTTGGAGGACTGGTGAGTACCAATAACGTGCTTGTACCTGGATTAACTACAACAGTAATGAATCTATTCACTAGTTATTCGATTTTGTTTTGAACCGATAATGTCTGTACGGTCACCGGCTTATACTGTATGAAGCGAACTTACTAAGACTAAACCCTGTATAGTTTGCCCCCAAAATGCAACAACGGCGTCAAAGAGCCGTGAGTTGCGGATTGCGGAGAACCAACCAAGGCTTGAATTTGATGATTCAGGTAGGGAAAGTAAAAATAAAACAAGTCAAAGAATATGTTGGTCCGTCTATGTTTATACAGCATAGATACCCTCAAACGCCGATGCGCAAGTTGATGACGAACAGAAATACTTCAGCCCAACAAGATCTTCAAGTAGAAATCAACTCAAAAGATAAACAGGGAAGTTACTTCGACTTATGCTAGTACAGGCGGATTGAATGATTGAGAAACACGGCCTCTATTATCAGGCCAGTGATTGATAGCAAGATTGACTGAGAGACGAGTCATCGTGTCAGGAATGATGCAATCTACATACTGTATGTACATACGCCGCTCATGTCTGGGGTTGTCGGCGAGACGAGATGACTAACCAGACATCCGTCCCGAAGCTATTCAGACATGTTGGCTTTTTTTGGGTTTGACCTGGCGGTTATTCAAATGTAACAGGCCGGATGAAAGAGAACACCTTTCATGATTTCAAAGGAAAGTTCATTTCTATTGAGGCAGTAACATGGAAGAAAGATCCCTTTGTCGCCATTACTGCCTTTCTTTTTTGGCTCTCTCCCAACAAAGTCGTCATTTCTTAGGATGGGTACATACACCCCGGGTTCACTTGAACTCCCGACTTAGGCCTTCAAGGTCAATCATTTCATTTTTTTACAACCCACCCCCCCCAATATAACAGTCATTCACACCCTGATCTAGTACAATACACAAGGAGACCCGCTGCAAACAGCCTGGTTATAGCATTACGACAGCGCCCGACAGCGCCTCAGAACAGTCACACTCCACTAAACGATGACTGTGGTGTTTGGCATAACCCAAAGCACAAGCCAATAGGAATTAACATACGCCCCCCCCCATGTTAGACTCAGAGCAACTCCAAAGCCACCAACAAGCAAGCCCATTCCTCTTTAGTCTCCCTTCTTATTCCTTCCTTTGCTCTCTGTCTCTTTCCTCGATCTTCCTTCTTCTTCCTCTAATAAGGTCTTGTTTCCTTTTTCTCTTCTGCCTTCGCTGTTTTTGCTTCGTTTGTCTTTTTGAACTTCCTTCTCTCATTACGCTTTTCGCTGTTCACCTTGTGTGATTCTTTGACTGCTCTCTCTCTCTCTCTCCTTTCACTCTCTATACTTCGACTTGTTCTCACCGCTTTTATCGTTATAACACCAACTATCATCGCCACTATCGCTGTCGCCTAAACTCACGATACTTTTTGGTACTACTGTTTTTATATAACCGACAGCTATCCTACCATCCGCCACTACTTCAGAGAACACGTTCGAGTATCGATACTCGTCAACAATCCCATCAGAGCTTCATTGAAACACCCCGAGTCACACACGCGCTAGCTATTGAATCTCTTGCTTGCCCGAAATTTCCCGCGTCTACCTTTGTCGATATCTTCACCAATTATCGCGACTTTTGACCACAAGCAACGATTGCCGAAGAGAAAAAGGAATCCAGACTACTTTGACTCCTTCTTAACTCGACCATTCAATTTCTCTACGTACCCACCTTCCACAATCTTCGCCAAATTGCACTTTTTTGACTCTTAGTCTTGCGCAATTCCTTTCCTTGCTATACCCTTTCACAAGATTCACGCGCACTTCACTTTGGCGTTTTCACATTCACATATCGTGTCTATGTTCTTATAGCATCCGACTCTTTTTCTCTCTCCTCAACAACTCAAGGACTGTGTCCGGATAACTTCCTTCCGCCTGGCTATCTCTTTTGGCCGTCTTTGATATATCCATATCGTCTACTTTTTTTTCTTTTGTCTACCTTTTAACGATCAAAAACCTTTTCTTTTTTCATTTTACGAGCCCCGAAATCAAACGAACGACCCGGCGTTGTACACCTTCCTCAAATATACTTGTTGACTCATTGTCGTCGGGTGTCTTGTCAGCTTTGCTCTCCAGACCTTTCACCCAGTTCACGTTTCCTGTGCAACAACGACCTTGACATCACCATTTGAGCCTGTACCTCGACCTTCACAACTACTCTCTTCTCAATCTCTTTTGTTATACTTTTCTTAGTCTCAACCATCTATCTGCTGAGTTGATCTTGCAAACTACACAATCATCTTCTGCTTTTCTTTTGCCTCACTCTTGCTCTTCTTGCTTTGTTGCCTTTAGCCTTGTCTTTGTTCTCTCTCTGTACGACCATTTGCAACTTTGTTTCTCGAGATATCATCTGGCATATTTGTTTTTGTTTGCGTTGCCTGCTTCTCCTTTTTCCCACATCATCATCGTCTTTGCAACCTTGCTATCTGATTTTTTCTCAACATATTCAATCTAAACGACAGTACCAGACTTTGTTTACACATCATCATTTTTCTTTTGTTTTCTTCACTATATTTTCTTAATCTTCTTTTTCATATACCACTTTCACAATGTCCGACTTCAACATTTCATTTGAGAACGGCTCCATTCTTAACGGCCGCTACCGGACGGACCGGCCCCTTAACCACGGCTCTTTTGGCATGGTCTTCATGGCGACTGACTTGTTAACAAACAACAAGGTTGCTCTCAAGTGCATGCCCAAGTACCCATCTGACTCTACAGATGAGTACGAGGAGCACGAGGGTCTCATGTTCGACGAAAAGTCCGAGGAGCTCATGATCCACGAGCGCCTCGGTGACCACGCCGGTATTGTCAGCCTTCTTGATTCTTTCGACACCCCAACTCACCTCTACTTGGTTCTCGAGTACTGCGAGCGTGGCGATCTTTACGAGGCCATTCGCAGTGATTACGGTCCAGGCGAGACTGAGCATGTTCGCAAGTTTATGCTCCAGATTGTCGATGCCGTCGAGTACATGCACTCGCGTGGTGTTGCTCACCGTGATCTCAAGCCCGAGAACATCTTCATCACCAAGTCTGGCGATGTCAAGTTGGGTGACTTTGGTTTGGCTACCACTGAGGAGTGGTGCGAGGAGAAGGGTGTTGGCAGTGATCGTTACATGTCTCCTGAGCAGTATGACCACCAAGGCAACGGATACTCACCAGCCAAGTCTGATATTTGGTCTGTTGGTGTTTGCTTGCTCAACATTCTGTTCTCTCGCAACCCTTTTACCACCCCCACCGAGAAGGATCCTCTTTTCCGCGACTTTCTTGCTGATCGCCAGTCTCTGTTTGATGTCTTCCCAGACATGTCCAAGGATACGTTTAACGTTATCAGCAAGTGCATGAGCATCGACCCTTCGCAGCGCTCTCTTGCAGGTGCGCGCGAGGCTCTGCTCAACGCCCGAACCTTCACCGAGCTTGATGAGGATATGGACGAGTTCTTTGGTGCCGAGACCCCCGTTGTTCCCGATGCCAACCGTGCTCCTCTCCGTACTCCTTCTATCCAGAGCCCCATTATTTCTTCTTCAGAGAACCCCTTCTTCTCCAACACGGACACCCGCCACCGCCGCAACTTGTCCGTTATTGCCGACGAGGAGGCCGAGGACCCCATCTTCGACATGGAGCTCAAGAATGGCAGCTGGACCGAGTCTGTTACTCCCGTCTCGTCTTTTGCTCCCTCTCAGATTAGCAAGTCGACTTTGGCTGTTCCTCGTCACATTCCTGGTCGCAGCAATGCCGACGCTCGTCCCATCCCCATGGCTTACTCGCAGCCCGTTCCTTCTCTTGGCTTCTCGTTTGGTGGTAAGGGCGCTAGTGGCGTCAGCTGGAGCGATCTTGCCGATGAGGATGATGACTTTGACTTTTCTCTTCCCGAGGCCCCGCCACAGCTTGATACACGCTCTTTCTCTCATGATAGCATCAAGTCTGTTGCCGATGATCTCGACCAGCACATCATGTTCGACATGGAGATGTACTCTGACGATGAAGAGATTACCCCCGCGGTGGTGGTTGACGGCCAAGACCCAAGCTACTTCACTTCGGTGCCTGCGGAGACTAAGGAGCCCGAGGTTCCTCTTTTGATGTCTGCCAAGCCTATTTCCATTCCTGTTCGTAAACAGGCTGTCAAGAGTGTTTCTGGTCAGTCGACGAGTAGTGTGTTGAAGCAAGGTTTGGAGAAGTGGGAGGCTCTCGGTCAGCGTCGTCGTGCTAAGGACGCTTCTTTGCCTGCGACTCCCGTTTATGATTTTGGGAGCCGCAGCATGAACATGGCTTCGTGCGGAGTCCAAGATATGGCTCAGCACCGCTATGCTTCTCGCAATGGTCGTGACAAAGGTCGCGATGGTTGCCACAATGGGCTCGCTTGGGCCCAGAGTAAAAACTGGCGGGAACACCGCCCCAACGTTCACGCGTGGGTTGGACTCGACTTCTAGATTGCGAAGATAAAAGTTTTCACTGTACATGGTGACGGTTTTTTGCTATTCCATATAGATAGTCTGATGAACATAGACCTTGTGAGGTTATGAGTCCAATTGTGGATGGCGAGCTCCTTGGGGATTTTATGTGCTTGATTTTGTGATGTTGTCTGCTGTCGTCCAGCAGAGTTGGAGTTCTGGCCTCTTGGGATGGAATTGTTCGTTGTTGCGGACTTTACATTGCCTTGAGTGTAGGACTGGGTCTGTTTGGTGACAGTGCTTGATGATTGAGAGACCTCTGTTGATGTCTGGCGCTGAGGTCCCAAGGTGAAGGGTTGTTGTCCTTAAAGGCTTGCTCGCCGTCTCGTTTTTTCTGGTTTTCTTGGGATGGCACTGTTTGGATGGAATGGTGTTTTTTTTTTGTATTTAGTAGATTGGTCCACATCAAATAACCTGAACAATACCAGAGAATTACCCACTACATATTATCATTGACCTTTTTAGATGAAATCAAGTGACATGTGATCGTGATCAATTGTACATACATAGTATCAGACGAAATGGAAGGAACTAAAGTCGTGAATATTATTCAACTATCTACATACGTATACATGTTATCGGAAACTACATACGACAACTTAGTCTGCATGAATGAGTTCCTTTGGAAGGAAAGCCCAAATCACACCGACAGCTGACATGATTGATGAGATGACGATAAGACAATAACACATGATACGTTCACGAGTTGAGATTTCCTGTCCAAACAACTTTAGATAGAAAGCCAAAGGAAGACTATAAAAATACAAAAGTTAGTATCAATATACATATACACGTGCGGGGTAGAGTCACTTTGTCAGTGGAGTAACCCGGCAATGCAGGTTCCTTTACTGGGGGGTGGGGGTGTACAGCCCAAACGGGCAATTCCACATG
>JSUI01006513.1:609-21276 GCA_000833645.1 Huntiella omanensis | reverse complement strand
GAATGATGTCAACTTACATGATGCAGATGCTAAAGCACAGCCCACTTCCCATGAAAGCCATGATACTGTCAAAGGCGGGGAAGAGAATGGAAATAGCCAAGAAAATGGCAGTGACGAGGATCTTGATGAAGCCACGAAGTAAGTTACGCGATTTGGGTGACCACGAGGTTTGTGGGTCATTGACGCCAAAGAGAACCTCAAATGTGTTAACAATCGGACGAGCGTTAAGAGGGATCTTAGTAATAGGAATGATTCCGATAAAACCACACATCATTAACGTGAGGAACCGTGGATATCCGGGGGTAGTCAGGATATTGGAAGTAATTTCCTCATATACGCCATCACCAAACATCAAAAGACCGACAACGGCAGTAACGGCGTCGAGAACATAGGTGAAGCAGAAAGTTGTCTTAACCGCCTGCGCATATTTATGGGGATGACGCATGTCACGGTAGATGTTGGGGAAGACAGAGTGACCACCCCATGGGCTCAGAAGAAGACCAAACGACAACGGAACAGTCGACCAGTGCTCCGGAAGCAGGTAAGTAGCCGAGGGCTGAAGAAGAGATCCAGGAGCTTCAGGCTTAAGAAACCCATCAATGATTACAATCGACACAATAGAGAAACAGCAAAGAATACCAATGACACTGGTCACACTCAGTAGTCTCAACGGCATGAAATTTAACGGCGCAATAAGCAGAGCACACAGCACCTTCCAACCAGTGACGGACATCATTCCTGGGAACAACAGTTGCAAGGTATCAGCAAACAAAACAATCAAAGCGACACAAGCCGCCAGTAGCTCCAGCGTAAAGAGCACACTGGTGGCCATGCGAGCCTTGCTGCCGTATGAAATGAAAGCAAGGTCAGAGAAAGTGATGATACTGGCATCAAGATCCATGCACTTGGCGAGAAGTTTGGCTGTGTAACTGCAGACTAGAGCGGCCGCAAGAAGAAGAATCATGCCGACGATCCAACCGGCATAGCGAACACCCATAGGCAGACTGAGAAGACCGACACCAATAAGAACGTTGATTGAGTTGAAAACGGTCTGAGGCAAANCTGGCATCAAGATCCATGCACTTGGCGAGAAGTTTGGCTGTGTAACTGCAGACTATAGCAGCCGCAAGAAGAAGAATCATGCCGACGATCCAACCGGCATAGCGAACACCCATAGGCAGACTGAGAAGACCGACACCGATAAGAACGTTGATTGAGTTGAAAACGGTCTGAGGCAAAGTTGACTGACCCTCAACCGTAAGGACAATCTTTCCATACTGTTCCACCTCTCTCACGAAAATCGGCGGGGCATCTTCCGCAAGTCCACTTGCTGAAGGTTGTTGCTGCTGCTGTGACCAAGCCCGCGCCATACCACTCCGATCGCTAATGTTGGATGACACCGTCCCATAGCTTTGGAAACTGGCGTAGCTCTGGTAGCTGGTTCCAGCCGGCGGAGTAGCCAAGGCAGGCGGCGCAGCAAAAATCGATCCACGGCGACCACTGGATCCACCGCTGGAAAAGCTACCACTGCGACGCCCTGGAGAACCACCGGCAATGACGTTTGCAAGGTCATCTTCAAGCGCTTTACGCTCACGCTCGCGGAAGTCCTCGGGGGCTGTACCGGCTTGTGTAGACTCATTATGAGGAAGCGAGTTGTTGATTTGTGAACCGAGAAGACTGGTTTGTTGGGTGACGGGAGGGCGGGGGACAGAAATCCGAGCATGTTCGGGAGCGTCCACTGCGGTGGAACCCGGGGCGATGGGTTGTTGATCGGGAGCGAATTGGAATTCGTGTTGATGGGGAATAACTTCTTGGAAACCGGCGGCACGCTGCCAACTGAGAGTAAAGTTGCGCAGAGAGTTGACACCACCCATTTCTGTCAAAGCAGTAAGACGACTATTAGAAAAGCTGGTGTTTTTGTCAGTATGCGCCAAACAAACTATTCACGTGAAAACAAAATAAAGATACATACCGACGGCCACCAGATCCTCCGAGGAGACTGGAGCTTTCGCCAGCTTCTACATCGTCATTTTCATTATCGACAACTGGGTTCAATCGCGATCCAAAGCTACTAGACAGAAAGCCAGCTCCAGAGCGGTCTTGGCCAGTTGGAAGACTAGACATTGATTTCAAGAGGGAATCTGTTTATATAAATCGAGAGATATGATGAATTGGACGTTGAGGCAGTCGTTGCGCTCAAAAACAAAGGCGGAGAGATAGGTCGTACAATGACGAAATAAGTATGTGCGAAAAAAAGAAGAAACGACGAGGGTGAGGTGGGTGGTTGCCGTTATGTAATTAACTTGGGTTAAGATATGTATGCCGTGTTAAAACGAGCTTAACCGCGCCAAAGGAAGCCGCAAATTCTTCCACTTTTAGATCAACAGTAGCTGGTGTCTTGATGTTGTATCTCCAAGAAACTATTCAGTTTAGAGTGAGAATCAGAGACAATGAAGTGAACATAAGTTCTACTAAACCAATGCGAATAGTTCGATTTATGTCACTACTAATGAGCCGGAAATGGTAATCACTTTGGACAAGATAAGAAGAATAAGCTGCACGGCAGTGGGGCCGAACTTGATGGGAAATCCTACGACTGGGGAAATCAACTGTAAGATAAAGGGAAACTGTAGATGTAAAAAGAAGGTTCTTGAAAATGACAAGTATGGAAGGTATGAAATATATACTCGGAGAACTATATACATATGTAACCCCTCTCTCATTATTTCTCTGATCCTCTTCGTGACTGCAAAATTTGCACTCACTGTGTCCTGGCAAATTGAACGCCGTGCTACAAGCAGAGAGGTTTTTTTTCTACTCCCCCCTCAATGTTGTATAGCCGGCTCCTGATTTCTTGTCTCCTGTATCCCTCATTATTCCCTACTTTTTTTGCGCCCGCTGAGAAAATCTCCTTGACCACCCCGCCACCAACTACCACGGCAGAGCTTGTCTGCATACGTATGTAATGTACATATGCGTGTTGTCAGCTCCGGGTAGTTGCCACTCTCTGTGCAGTTTTCTTGACCGTGCATATCGTCACAGGCCAGGGAGATTGATCTCCACTCTAGATATTGGAGACTGAGATATGAACTCCTACGGTCGGTAGTATGTAAATGTTTTATGCCGGTGCTCTCAATGGCTATTGTACAATATGTCTCAGTGTATCCGGACACAACCCCCTTGTCCCCTGCTTGTCCGCAGGATACTGGGCCTTGAGCCTCTCGACAGCCATCATGAGAAAATCGTTACCTCACAGCACCACTAAAGAAACTGAACAAAGCAAGCAAGCAAGCGGGCCTCCTCCTCCTCCCGTCCCCTGTATATTGAATTGATAACGTTAACTGGCTCTGTGACATCCTATGAAATGTGATGACAACAAGCTCTGACAGCCGGCTACTCGGTCATTCGCATATGCCTTGGACGAGGACATGTCCACGAATAAAACAGCTCATGTTGTTCATTCAGCTACTTGCCGTCTCAGTGTCCTTGTTCCGCGTTACATCCACAGATACCGTATGTTGTTCGTGGGCCGTTGGTGTTACTGAAATCAAGTCTTGTCAGAATACTCTTCTCGACTGATTATCACTTGGCGCTTGGGTAACGTGAGCGGCGACCCTGGGTAGGCGAATAAATTATCGCCCGGCCTTTTTTGTTGTGGTGCAGCGGGCGGAGGTTCCATAACATTGAGTATTCCCACCCACCATCATCATTAGGATTGCCTCCTCCCGGTCCGTTTATCTGGGCTGGAAACGCATCGTTCACTGGCGTGGGGTTTGTTTAGCCTTGCCTTGTGTATAGTTGGTGGTTTGTGCTTCTTCGGACGCTAGTATAGTGACTTGTTTTTTGTTTTTATAACATGGATTCGGAATTCTTTTCAAGATCTCGTGACATGCAAATCAATCTGATCACGAGCTAGAATTGATTCCGCACGGAAACCTACCGTTAGGAGGCAAAACATGTGACGTGAAGTTAGAGTTTTAAATCATGAACTGTACATAAAAAAATTAATGTTACATGACGCCAAAATTATTCACGTAGACAGGATGGATATAAAGCAAACATTGAACAAAGCACACACATGTGGCGATACTTTACAACATGACATGTAATGGTAGGGTTACTGTACCCTTTAAATATTGTCTTATCGATAAGCATTTATATCTTAGACCAACATGTGAATGCGATCAAGTTAACTAGAACACTTACACCAACTATACACTCTATCAACAAAACACAAATCAACATGGCTTCAATATCTGAATCAAAATACCGCGAGCTTTCAGAGGGTATAACACCCACGTTGGCAATGTTAGATGCACTCTACCACAGAAATAAGAACCAACATCGGTACTCAGCATGGTGGCGAAGCTTAGAATTGTTACGACGAGCCATGCGGAAACTCATCGAGGAAGAATCTACGACACTTCAGCCACAACGGGTATCTTGGCTTGCAGAAGTTATCTTACCAAAAGTTTACTTGTCAGTTTTCTTATTCCATACCTTTGTTTCTGTGCCTTTCCTAACGTAGTGGCAGATCTTTCACACAACTTGCAGCGGATAAACAGTTTGCACAGTTGGGAATAGCATTGATTGCTATGCTTGCTACGGTACATACACATTTGAAACCATGGCTACCAGAACCACAAGAAAGCGCGTCTATAGGTATAGATCCTGTGGCTGGTGCATCTGTACTTCCACCTACTGTGTCATTGCTGTCTACGATTGGAGATGATGGTGAAGAAATGGGTGAAGTCATCGCTAGACCGGTGAAGAAGTCAAAGTCTAGGAAAGGTACTACCGACTCTGATGGGGTTCTAGAGGAAACTACAGTTACATCGTTTGATGATATCTTTGGCGATTCCTCAGTTGATATACCTGAACGCAAGAAGAAAAAGAAGAAGACTGCCGTTTCTTTAGAAGACATGGACGATATGGAGTCTCATGGAAAGCCAAAACAAGTCCAGACGATTGATGACATATTCGGTGTATCCCCCGAAAAGCCCAAGACTAAGAATCGGTCGACACATGATATCTCAGATGAGGATGATAACGTCATTGCATTCGATGACATATTTGGAAACCCCGAGAAGCCCAAGAATGTTAAGGCTACGTCAAAGTCAGAAATTGTTGACTTTAACGATATATTTGGTAAACCTAGCAAGCCAAAGAAGAAAAGACCAACTGATGAGACAGAAGGATCCAGTAGCAAGAAACAAAAGTCCAAGACCAAAGATAAGGAAACCTTTGGATTTGACGACATCTTTGGTAGTTCAGTTAAGAAGACCAAAAAGAAGAAGACAGCTTGATCGTAGCGTACTTTTCAAATATACCCATATCATCTTGTTATTGTTTGCTTCATATGTACATCTACTCAACAGCGGTACTTGGTGATACAACGTTTCTAATGTACCTATGATTCTGAAATTGCTACGGACTTAAACCGGCAAATATAGCTTCATCTGTGTCTCCAACAATCGACAACACGGATAGAGCCGGATGGCTGTCGGACTTGTCGCTGAATGATTCAGTAGTCCCGCGTCATCTTCAAATCTCCTAGTGTCTCCAGGTAGAACCAGCAAGAAAGATATAGGGTGGACATATACAGAGGACATGTGAACCACCAAAATTCCGCCAGTCACCAATAGCTTTATGCTGTACGATATCGGGTAGTGTGAGCTTCATGTCTGGATCTCTTCATGTATGTATCTCCACATGGCTAATCCAAAGACAAGGTCTACCAAATTGGCTTAATCAATTACAGTATTTTACCGTCTTGAAACAGGATCATATGTCTAGGTAGGCAGACTGCATTCGCATGACCCCCAACTCCTCCAGAACCAAAAAAAAGAGACAATGTCCACAAGAATAGTTACTGTGTGACGTGAAGATTCATGAGAAAAGCCACACCACGGGAAAATGGACAGGCGGCTGAATCTTGTATGTATGTAGGTTCAGCCACACCTTTTTGACTAGAACCACCCCCTAGCCCGGTCTTCCGAATGGTTTCATGCATACAACTTGATTCTAGCCTCGTCGTTTTTTTTCTTCTCTTGTTGTTCTTGTAAGCCGAGGGACGAACATGGGAACTTGCTTCTTGCCCGACAGCCTGGCTGGTGATGGACCCCCACTCTACGGCCTCGATAGTGAGTGGCGTTGACGCCACATGATGATTACCTAAGAGACAATAATTACGGTATTTTTTAGTCTCTTGATGATTGGAGAACATAGTTTGATAAGGAAAGTGACACATTAATCGCATATGGAAGATACATACATAGATGATGTTGACCGAATTGATCATCACACCAAGGAAGAAACCGTGTCACACGTAATGGAACTAATTCTCTCGATATTGAGGATTGAGGAACCTTTAGTCTCTAGCTTGGGCCTTGACTCTGAATGCTCAAAGACTTAGTAAGCAATTGAGTCTGAGGGTCCAGGCCCCACCACGAGTCCGTGCAGAGCAGCAGCTGGAGAGGAACGACTATAGAAAACATTCCTCAGAAGCAAAGAGAACGGCTTGATGCAACTGTGAGCGGGCGAGTCGGCAGGAATTATTTTCTGTTTTAGGCCAACAGCATACGTCCTTTTGTTCTTTCTTTTTTTTTTTTTCGTGTCTTGCCTTTTGAGAACAGGACCGGCGTTGTAAAGATAGTTGCCAGTTTAGTTTGCTCATGACAAGGCTGTGGTCCTGGGAATGCAGGTTTGCCTTTCGTCAATTGTTTAAACACAGCAACGTTTATAACAAAAAAAAGTTTGTTGATGATTTGCCAAGATGAAGCTTCCCGATTCTTCTCTGAACAAACTTCCTATACATGTGTAATCAGTCATTAAATGTAACCCCGTTTTTCACGGTCCACGGCTAGTTCTTTTCCTCATTGATATTAATGCCATTTTGTTCACTCCAGCCTCGTCATACATTTGTGCATGTGGTAGTGCAACTTCCAAGTCTTGTTTCCCACTACGCGCGCTGGAAGTCTGGGAGTCTCCGAGAGGCGTGGCTATAGCCAAGTCAGTGCGCCACTCCTCCTCCTCCAACTAAGACCTTACCTACGCAACCCTCGTGTTAAACCCTCTGATTCAGTGTGATGCTGCTGCCGTTTGTTGTTGTTGTTGCTGTGTGCAGCCACTGAACTGCAACCAGGTTGAAGGGGCAGTTGTGGCACTCTACCCATGGATTTATAACAAATCGATTAATTTCTCCTCCAATTATCGTTACAGCTACCCTTCTCTGTCGTTTTTTTACGCCGTCTTTTTGCCCCATACAGCCTTATTCGAGCAAAGTGCCCACCTGCCATTTGCTTCCCCTGTTCCCACCGCGTCGTGCTTTTGTGGTCTCAAGCGCCCCCCCTTGAACAAACTTCGCTTCTGTAGAAGTTCATCGCGTCACTCGCCCTGTTCATTTGTTTCTCTTCACTAAAGCCCAACATTTTTTTTGACCTCATTTTCGTCGCTGATAATCCGCATCCATCGACAATCGAGCGTATCAATTGTCCTGTGTTGTCGATTGAGGAATTCATCGTCAATAATCACGCCGCCGTTCCGATAGCCCCTGTCTAGCACAAGATTAACCGGCTAACTACGATTCTTCGCACCCCGCCCCCTCTCCTCTCATCCATCAAATCAACTGTTTTCATCGCGCTGGTCATCATCAGCCTCATCTGCATCGCATCTTGACCTGGACGTCGAGACTCAGATCGAGCCACTCAGCCTCGCGCCTAACAAACATCCATCTACACTGTTTTGCGAATCACACCATCAATTTGTTTCGCCATGTCGATGTACCCTCAGCATGCGCCGCGTATGCCGGCTGGTCCGCCTAACAATCGTTTTAACGAGTTGCTGGACCAGTTGCGTTCCGAGTACGAGTCACAGATAAGATCTGGCGAAAACTATGAACACCAAAGTAGGTTCATCTTCCATAGTCGCCATCTAACATTGCGTTGATTTGGCTCGTGGAAAACACATGTTTGGCTAACCATGATATTTCGCATCAGTTCAATCGCAGGTTACCGAACTGCAGTTGATTCGGGAAAAGGTTTACTCTATGGAGCAGACACATATGACGCTGAAGCAAAAGTGAGTAATATCTAGATCTCTATACCTGCATACTTCATCATGCGGCAGTACTGACAGACAATCCCCATTGCTAGGTACGAGGAAGAAATTAACCATCTCCGGCGGCAACTCGAAGGTGCGCGCGGCGGTCCCCAGGGTGGCGTCGGCGGCCCTCCTCCTCACCCGGTCCAACAACCCCCGGCCATTAGCGGTGGTAGCGGTATTTTTAATGGCATCATGTCTGGTGCTGGTCAAGCTGGTCTGGCGCCTCCTCCCCAGCAGCAACAACCTCAGCAGCCTGATCAGATGGGCCACGGTCAAATGCCTCCTGGCCCTCCCGGACTTCCTGCTCCCCCGCCACCCCCGGGAGCTTCTCAACAGCCCCCATTTCAGCAGGGCGCATATGGCCAGGCCCCTCTCGGCAACGTAATGGGTCCCCAGCCCCCGCAGTCGACTGCTTCTCCCGGTCCTCGTGGTCGCGGTATGGGCCGTCCTCCTCAGCCTGCCGGTCCCGCGACTCCCCAGATTAGCAACCCTATGCCGTTCCCCGGATCGACGCAGTCGCCGCAGGTATCTCACCCCACTCCCGACCACGCTCGTCTTGGCCCTAGACCTCCTCAGGGACCTAGCAGTCTGGAGGTTGACCCCGATCGTCTACCCCCGTCTCTCAAAAAGTCGGGTCACGATTGGCTTTGCGTCTTTAACGACGCTGTTCCCCGTCAACTGGATGTGGACCTTCAGCACACTTTGGTCCACGAGAGTGTAGTTTGCTGTGTTCGCTTCAGTCATGATGGCAAGTTCATTGCCACTGGTTGCAACCGGTCTGCTCAGATTTTCGATGTTCAGAGTGGTGAGAAGATTTGCGTTTTGGAGGACCCCACGGCGGATGTTGCTGGTGATTTGTATATTCGCAGTGTCTGCTTCAGTCCGGATGGTCGTTACCTTGCTACGGGTGCTGAGGACAAACTTATTCGTGTTTGGGACATCGCTGCCCGTACCATTCGTAACACCTTTTCTGGACATGAACAGGACATTTACTCGCTTGACTTTGCGCGTGATGGACGTACCATTGCTTCTGGTAGTGGTGATAGAACAGTTCGCCTTTGGGATATTGAGAATGGTACTAACACTTTTACACTCACGATTGAGGATGGTGTCACAACTGTTGCTATCTCTCCTGATACGAAGTACGTTGCGGCTGGTTCGCTGGATAAGAGTGTTCGTGTGTGGGACATTCACCAGGGCTACCTGCTTGAACGTCTTGAAGGTCCTGATGGTCACAAAGACAGCGTTTACTCTGTTGCATTCTCACCTAATGGAAAGGATCTGGTTTCTGGGTCTCTCGATAAGACGATCAAAATGTGGGAACTCAACACGCCTCGTGGTACCTCAAATCCCGGCCCCAAGGGCGGACGTTGCACCAAGACCTTTGAGGGTCATAGAGTAAGTAGAATTGGTGTTTTAGGATATAAGGTGTGGAGTTGTTATACTAACATTGACCTTAGGATTTCGTTTTGTCGGTTGCTTTCACTCCTGACGGCCTTTGGGTTATGTCTGGATCTAAGGACCGTGGCGTGCAATTTTGGGATCCTCGCACTGGAGCGACTCAACTCATGCTCCAAGGACACAAGAACTCTGTCATTTCGGTGGCTCCCAGTCCCACTGGTACCTACTTTGCCACTGGTTCCGGTGACATGAGAGCCCGTATCTGGACTTACCGCAACATTGCTTGAATGCAATAGTTTAGGGAATGTTTTGTATGTCAGTAAGATTTGCGGAGGTCAATGGTGGCAGTGGTGTAGACGTGACAAGTGCCACCAAAATGTGTTTTTTTTTTGCTTTTGGGTTTGTTTTTTTTGTTTGGGATTGTGCTTCCCAGTTATCTATACTCATGTAGTGTAGGTTTCTGGGTGGTAAACAAGTTGGGCCATGAAGCAATGTGGCCTAGAGTGTGTTTATTTCTTTTTGTTTCTGGAAGTGTTTGTCTAGCCTCGTGGGTTTGCTCTTGGAATATGGTGCTATTATTTTTTTGGTCCTCTTCTGAATTGGAAATATTCATAATGGAATGGTGATGATTTTGGTGTTTTGACATGTGACAATGTGATGTGTGAGTATAGAAGTAAAGAAAGAATGTATGAACATGTCATTGAATTTAGGCATAACAAACTATGTTATATGTGTCTTCTGGTGTTGGTCTGGGTTTGGTTTACAGGTGAGGTAGATGGAACCCTATCGATAATGGATTGAGGAACCTTGTTTATTGTATTAGCTCCCTATTCCCAAACTCGGCTCAGAGATTCCGAATATGCTCGTTAGAGTAAGGTGACATTGCCACAATAAGCATCCATCATCCCTACTGGAGAAAACGAATCGGGACCGGATACATAACCGACGGATGACGGATATTACAGTTACATGTGTATAATTAGGGTTGTAGATGTGATATTCATATCGAGACAAGCTTACTTGGCATTTTACGGGGTTGAATCGGAGATGGTGGGGTTTTGTGGAGGAAGGTGGGATGGAATAAGATCAGGGGTATTCGATTTGGTGATGTTTGTGAAAAAAGATCTGATAAGGAAATTTTTGGGTGATGAGGGTTTGGATAAGAGTATGGAGACATAGGGAGGGTTTAGAGGGTTTGAGAGGAAGAAAGTAGAAGGTGATGATGATGGGTTCTTATAACTTGATTGTTTCCCATTCTTGTGTTTTTATCATGTTGTTAGAGTTAAAAGATAGTATGATGGCGTGACACTTATGGTCTTGGTAACCATACATACTAATAGGGCACTTTGTGAAGAAAAAAAAAAAAACAGGTATTCGTACTCGTAACCGGACGGACAAATACGTTCTGTATTACAGAAGGGTTTAGGTTTGTTTAGTGGCGGGTTTGTCGGCTAGTTTAGTGCATTGATGATGTGCATGCGTCACTGGGTCTTGGAGGGAAAACACGCTGAAGGCTCTATTACGTCAGATATCTACAGGGGGTTTTGAAGGGCTGTAATGGGAAGATTTTAGGTCGTGTAGCGTGTAGTTGACGTTTATTGATTTGTTCATTTTGGAGGGTGTCTGTTATATGTGATTGGTTCTTTGAAAAAGGGGTATAAGACTGTACTTTCTTACATATAAAGACATTCCATCGGTAACCCGTGATTGTAGATATCTCTACAATGACATGGATTCATAAACAACAAAACATGTAGCGGTGCTTAAGCGATGCGAATTGGCCGGTCTAACTTGCCGAGAGGGCATCAACATAGCCTATTATATCCTGCCCTCCCCTGCACCCACTTATCCGCTGCATCACAAGCTTGAACCTGTCAATGAGCATGATACATACTTACGGTTCTCCGTTCGGCGGGGTCCTACGACGGATATAGGGAAATCAGCCCATGATAGGACGGGTTTAGACCGATGAAAGGCCTTAAGCATACGGTCATCGGGCGAGTAATTGGTGAGAAGAGGCTGGTTTTATCCGGTGAGAGTTCTTGATTCAGTCTTCCTTTTTTGGGGCGGGCTTATGGGTACATATGTACAGTGTAGACGGAGTTTTCAATGGGTTGTCTATATGCTCACGGATAATGGATTTCTAAGACGGAGTGTTGGTGGACCCCGAACCGGATACTGGCTTATCAGATGAAAGAATTACTATAGCCAAGAAAAGTGGAGGACGATTTTTTTACTAGGAAACGATGCATATAGGAAGTTCTAACAAGACCTGAAAGATGTCTTGCGTTTTCTCTGTTCTTTTGCATTTGGTCCGTGGGTATACCAAAGATGACTATTTAGCTCATGAGGATCTTGCTTACAAAAAGGTGATAATCTTATTCTAAAACCTCACACCATCTTATTCGCATTCGTAGATTCCTCATAGAAAGAAAGAAAGAAAAAAAAGACACTGCCCCTGAAGAAAACTGTACACCAAAAAAGTGATTGTCACACTTCCTATCAACCAATATAACAAGTTCGTCAGGCCATTTTTTTTTGTCTAGTTTAGTTGTTCCTTTAGCTGTGGACCTTGCANGTGATAATCTTATTCTAAAACCTCACACCATCTTATTCGCATTCGTAGATTCCTCATAGAAAGAAAGAAAAAAAAAAAACACTGCCCCTGAAGAAACTATACACCAAAAAAGTGATTGTCACACTTCCTATCAACCAATATAACAAGTTCGTCAGGCCATTTTTTTGTGTCTAGTTTAGTTGTTCCTTTAGCTGTGGACCTTGCAGATAGGACCTTGCAGAGAGCACTATTTCCCTTGACTGGAATGGCGTTTCTGGAAGTTGTTAATCCCGAGATTATTCGTGACTTCGGGTTTAATGGAAAAGGATAGGTTCGGTTTAGTAGATTGGAAAGAATTCTATTCTACTCATGACTGACGCAACTTATTGCCAGTTTTAAGAAACAAAGATTCAGTGTACATACCTTCTTTGTAAACTATAAAAGTTATCTAGACTTGTGAATCTCTTCCCATTCTACCCAACTTCCCTTTAAAAAAACTCTCAACCAAATTCATAGAAACAAGAAACAAAAAAAAAAAAAAAAAAAAAAAAAAAAAACTCCAAAGGTAAATACCCCAGTCAGTTTGATTTGGCCCTTCCTTCCTTCCTTTCCTGTTTTACATGGTTCGACCTTTGTCCCCTCTAACTTTCCCGCCTAGCCTGTTCTTCTTCTTCCCAGACGTTCTGACGCTGACACCTGACGCTGTGTCCCATAAAGATCCGTCTTCTCCCAGATCTCGTTAGGATCTCGTTTAATCCGGATTCCCAGCTTCTTTCATCTCTCACATCTCTACAATCCAAATAGAGAAGACACCAACGACGACGACTAACACCCAACAAAAAGTCTACCTCGACAACCTTTATCCGAAGCTACCGAACCCGTCTAAACAAAAAAAGACGGCTTTATAATACTAGTCTTTTTGTGCTTGCGCGAAAACATAGCTCACTCTTCATTCGCACCACCCCAAAATCTTGTTGTTCCGCGTTTCGGCGCCCACAATATACTTCAAGATGGATGTCGTTTTGGAGATTACCGATTACTTGATTGCCGACCATATTTATGCCTGGGCATACCCGGCGCGTCAACCTCATTATGACTTCCCAGACAAGACAAACTCGTCTACTCCCTTTACAACTTGGGAGTACAAGCCTGCGACGGCCTACCTGCCACTTCCGCCGTCAGATGCCGCCTATCAGAGTCAATGGACGCGCGATAACACCACGCGCCAGGCCATTACTCTGTACCTGATCACCTGGTAAGTTGTAGCAATGACATGCAAGTCAATTGTCTCAGCACAACAACTAACATGTGCGCCCCTACAGGATTTTCGGTGTGCTCTTGTACTTTGTCTTTGCTTCGCTCTCGTACTTTTTCATCTTCGACAAGCGGACTTTCAACCATCCTCGCTTCCTTAAGAACCAGATTAAGCTTGAGATGAAGCAGGCCAACAAGGCCCTACCCCTCATGGCTACCCTGACAGTTCCATTCTTCATTGCCGAAGTCAAGGGCTATGGACATCTGTACGACACCTTTGAAGAAGCTCCCTTCCCTTTATACAACTGGCTCCAGTTCCCAGCTTTCCTCGTCTTCACTGACTTCTGGATTTACTGGATTCACCGCTGGCTTCATCACCCCCGTATCTATAAGCACCTTCACAAGCCTCACCACAAGTGGATTATGCCCACTCCCTTTGCCTCGCATGCTTTCCACCCCGTTGACGGCTGGGCTCAGTCACTTCCCTACCACATCTTCCCCTTCATGTTCCCTCTCCAGAAGATGGCCTATGTCTTGTTGTTTGTCTTTGTGAACTTCTGGACCATCATGATCCACGATGGCGAGTACATGACTGATAACCCGCTTATCAATGGTGCTGCCTGCCACTCGCTTCATCACTCCAAGTTCGAAGTCAACTATGGCCAGTTCTTCACCTGCTTCGATCGGATTGGTGGAACCTACAGACGCCCCGAGGCTTATATGTTTGAGAAGGAAACCAGAATGACCAACAAGACCTTCCAAAAGGAGGCCAAAGAGGTGTCGGATATTGTCAAGGAAGTCGAGGGTAGCGATGACCGCTCATATGGTCCTCCAGACACCAAGAAGTCTCAATAGACGAATTGGTTGTTTGTCTCGGTTTTCCTTTTTTTTGTTCCCAACTTCTCCTTGTCTCAAGACACTGGATGAAAGAAAAAAAAAGACAGCAACAAAAATAGATGTGTCGGAGATGATTGACGTCGATCAGACATTGAAGTCAACGACACATGTCGATCGCCGCTGTCTGTTGTGTTTTTTTTTTCGCTTATCTTTTCTTCGTGTTCCCTTCTTGTTTCCCTTTTTTATTACTGGACTCTCTTGATGTCGACACAGGCCCAGATTGCTCAGGTTTTCCTTCTCAAAAGAAGATGACCATTGCTTCTTGTCGACATCTTGGCACTCCACCTTTTTAATACCGCTTTTTTTACTGTTGTAGTGTGTTTTTTGTTGTTGGCGTCTGTTGTTGGCTTGGCCCCGTTGGATGGTGGTTGATCCCATCTTAACGCAGGTGGCTTGGCTTGGGCAAGTCAGTGTTGCAGAGTCGAGAGTGCGGTATGAGCACGGCTTGGCTTGGCACGAAAGCCTTGACGATTATGAAGATTGTATCAATCCTTTAATGACTTGTTTCTAGTTTCTCTACCATGTGGTATCTTTCCTAGTCGGTCAGCTATATTGTTCGTCTGGATGCATCCTGATATTTAGAAAGAAAAGAAAAAACATTTGTAAAAGACCAACCTCTGTTCATGGCATCGTCATATTGAAGCTTTGAGTGTATATGTGCACGTGACATTGTCAAGGGAACTTGACTGCAGAAAACAGTATAGGGTATATTTTAATTTGGTCTGAACACTAAATTTACAAAGCATGTAATAAGAAATTGAAAAAGGAAAACGGGCTAAACAAACAACCAAAAGCAAACATGAAAATGGGAAAAGGCTAAGAATGCAAAATGAAAACGTAAAGGAAAGAAAAAACATAGGAAAAGAAGGTACAACCAAATTCAAAGTCTGCGTGTGGTGAAGAATCACATTCATAGCGATTACATCACCAAAACTTGGGCCTTANAAATTTACAAAGCATGTAATAAGAAATTGAAAAAGGAAAACGGGCTAAACAAACAACCAAAAGCAAACATGAAAATGGAAAAAGGCTAAGAATGCAAAATGAAAACGTAAAGGAAAGAAAAAAAAAAACATAGGAAAAGAAGGTACAACCAAATTCAAAGTCTGCGTGTAGTGAAGAATCGCATTCATAGCGATTACATCATCAAAACTTGGGCCTTAAGTTCCAGCACTAAAAAGTGCTCCATCTGGACGACCCTTTGAAGCCCAGACTATACCAAAGCCATGCATATTCGTAGTATGGCGATGCACTGACTGGGGTCATGGAGAAAAGCCTGTCACCGACAATTCGGGTCCAGACGTCGTATCGCAGCATGGTTTGCGAATGTATGGGTATACACCTCGGCTGTGAATGAGCTGCATGAGATGTGGACTGACGAACAGACAGGCGATAAATTGACGCAGAATAAGGGAAAAAAGGTATGTACAAAGAAGAGAAGAGAATTTGTGAAAAAGGATGGGTTTTAAAACAAAAGAGTGAAATGAAGTGCGGACGATCAAGTCGGTTGTGTGTGAAGTGTAGGTCTATAGGAGACATCATTCGGGGTTGTCGATAAGCTTGGTTCATGAGAAGCTGACAAACTTGGGGTCGCGGGGAAGACCGTCGGCGCCAATCCCGTTGGCTCTGAAGCGCTTCTCCATGTACACCTTACGAGCCTCATCAAAAGGCAAGCGGCGCTTCTTCATAATCTGAAGAATCTCCGCCTTACTAGCATCGTCAAGACCAGCCCGGGAGTCGCCATCGGTGATGTTACCGGCAAGGTCAAAGGTAGAGCTGCTGAGACCAGCCTCGACGTCGCCTTGGAAAGTGGTCGGAAGAGCTTGATATAAGGCATGGCCGGTGGGGATAAAGATCTTGGAGGCAACGGGCGACCAGTAGTCGCGGGTAAGATAAAGAGAAATCGCTACCATGGCGAAGAAGAATCCAAGTGATGCATAAAACATCATTCTGGGCGAAAAGGAAGGAAAGACGGCGGAACTTGTCCTGGGTCGCGATGGGCGGGGCGGTTCAAGGCCTTTGTATATGCAGGTTATTTTTCGGGATAGATGGGAGATGGCCCGGTGCTGGGAACTGCGAGCTGAACAATTGAATAGAAAAAAAACTGACTGGGCGTGATGAGGGATCAAGAGGATGACAGACGAGGCTGTACTATATGTATCCGGCAAGCGAACAAAAGCATTTTAAGAGCTGGCGTGGCGGAGGCTCATAAATAGCAACGGTCGTTTAGGTAATGGCCGGATTGAGCAAAAAAAAGAAAATAGGGAAAATGGAGGGGCCTGACTAGGGTGGGATCAAATCAATCAGAAGACCACTCAATATGGGTAATAGCCATGGAACGGGCCAACGTTCGCATGGCAGTGCAACAAGGAGGTAAAATGGGCAATTGGGAAAGTAGACAAGGAGGGAAGGGGCGTAATGAGTTGGTAAATGCGGTATCAAGGTCTTGAAATATCTGGGGAAGGAAAGAAGTCTAAGAATAATGGATTGGTGAAAGGGGAAGGGACGAGCTATTGATATAGACGTGACACTATGTTATACTGCTGCCTAGTAAGTAGTTTTTCAACCCCGTATACCGTACAATTCGTAGATGTACATATGTAGGCTTGGAGGGGGGGAGGGGCCGACTTCGTACAATGTCGTTCTTGTCATTTTTTTCGTACATATAAAAATCGACTTATACATTTCTTCGTATGGCCGCACATCTACATACGAAGCCTGCTGAATGAATTTAATCCCACCAATTCGTCTACCGACCAGGGTAGCCTTCAAACCGCATATATCGCGCGGATCGATAACGAACGAGCTTTCCGTGATTGACCACGGACCTCCCAGACCACGTCTTGTCTGCGCCCATCTCTTAGGCCTATTTACATATAATAGTAGTCACCACGCACACACATACGGTCTACCCGACCGATCAAACAGACATCCACTACGATTTCCTATACATACATACATACCACATTAACAGCGCAAAAAAGCCAGGGAAATAAAAAGGCTGTCTCAGAGACACGGCCGACCATGCTTGAGTGGGCTATTCGTGGATAGGGTGGTGCATGTGGAGGGGCGGAGGATGGCGCTTCTGCACTGCTGACGTATCCTTGGGTGATTGGAGAGCTGGCACTGCCTTGGTCGCCCTATCGTGACTAGTTTTCCCTGGTATGCAATTGGGTTGTGTGATGTGCGTTGAAGGAATACCGGCTGCATTTGGGGAATCTAAGTGTGGCTAGGCTGCCGTTTTTTTATTGGCGTCCATACCGAGCTATGAATGAATGTGCCAGGTATTGTCTGTTATTATCGAGTCCATTGACCCAATGCATCGCGCGTTTCGTTCGTAACCAGTAGACGTCACCATGGCATTTGAGGCCTACGAAATTGTAAATACTAGGCCCGTCATCACGATTCAAACAAACTTCATTTCATCGTCTAAAGGTCCGGTATTCGCCAACCAAAGGGCCGCTATCACATCATTATCACATCAGCTCATACCCACGTCAATCACCCTATTAAACTTCCCGCCAAACGAACAAAACAAAAGGTGAAAAAACCCCCAGGTCCCAGTAAAAGGGTTATCTTGGCACCTGACCTGACCCTCGCTCCGCTCGCTTAATCTCCCTCCCACTCCCACTCAAGCGCCATCAACCAGCGGACCCCCCTCCTCAATGAAAACCCAACGTGGCGTCTGTGGCGTTTTTTTGTGGCTCCGAAAAAGCCCTTTTTCTGTGGGCTATGCCGGATTAGGAAAGACTTGGGAGCCCACAGAAATTGCCAGTGCGAAATTCAACCGATGAGAAAAGTATCACCAACCACGGTAGATATACGCCAAACGCCCGAGCCTCACTCTTTTGTTAGTCAAGGAATACATTCCCTCGTCACATCAAAAAAATCAGCCAAAATGTCCAACGTTTCTTACGATCTTATCTGGGAGGTTGTCCGTAAGTTTTGATGTCGATTTTCTTATTCATTTTCCGGGTGTTTTTTTGTTCGTTCGTTCGCTTTGCTCGACTGTTTTTCTCGAATCTTTCTCCGACGCCGCTTGACTCTGATGGGGGAGATATTTTGATGATGGATATGGATGGGATATGGAATTTTGAGGATATTCACTTGTAGGGGGAGATTATTGTCAATTTTTTGGACTCGCAAGACTGAGCTATCATGGTATAGCTAGCTGTCAACACCAGAGGACTTGAGTGGAGTCGACAGATTGATTCGGTGAATGGCGACGGGGACTTAACTACGGATATATCAAGATGAACAACAGTTCTGATAAGTCGGATGTATATACAGGCAGCCAGAACTCCTTCCTTGTCAAGCGCAAGACCAACGGCGGTATCCAGTTCTCCCGCGACCCTCTTAACCTGACCAACGTCCACTCCAAGAAGGTAAGTTCATTGAGCATCATCAATTCAAATGTAGCCATAGATCGATCTCTAACATGTCATTGTAGTACGCTGGTTTCGCCAACGAGAAGGTACATTTCATTCCCGACATATCACCACCCGGTCGTTAATGCGCTTTCGTCACTTTCCGGAAACGCATAACGACGCCGTGTGGTATCAACAAGTCAAACCGAACCCCGTATAACTAACCCATGTCCGTCCCGTTCAGGCCGTCGGTGTTGTCGCTGCCCCTAACGGTGCTATCACCCTCCTGACCAAGAAGGTCTCCGCTGCCGCTACCCCCGCCAAGGCCACCATCGCCACCACCTTCCCCGCCACCAAGCCCACCCGCAGGTAAGTTTCCTTTACAATCTCCCGTCACATGGTTAGATCCAAAGGAGTCCTCGAAGACGGTGCTATACAATGGCCATTGTGTCTATTTGTGTAACATCCAATACTTGGATATCCCGTAGGATTTGAACTACATGCGTATACATATGCACATGACAACCCTCCCCAAAAAACAAGGCTAACTTTACTTCCACAACAGCACCTTCAAGGCCGTTGCCACCGCCGTTGCCGTCAAGGAGTACCGCCCTGACATCCGCGCCGAGGCTATCCAGCGTGCTTCCGCCCTCAAGCACGCCACCAAGCCCGTCAAGGCTTCCCCCGAGGCTAAGCCCCGTGGCAAGAAGGCTCTGTAAATTTGTTTAACCGTGCGAATTTAAAGTCTTTTTCTGTTGTGCTTCATATACGTGCTTGGCGTGTATGAGATATAAAAAAGGGAATCAAGAATGGGTTGTACTTGTCTGAAAGGAACTCGAGTAGGATAGGGGCCCGCAAAGAATAAAAAACTTGGGTAAAAACACATACATTAGGCGTCCTTGAGGTCATTGTTCATGTGCATGATGTTTTAAACTTGGTGGTTTATCCGTGTTTGAGTATTTCGATATTCGTCAATGTAGATGCTTACATAAGCACATCGACATAGACTCCGAAGTTCGGTGCTCACACCGACAATTGTAATGTCGTCCCTGCACTTATCTATGCCCATGTTCATTCCACGGGGGTCCGTAACGTCATATCAAGCTAGGGAGGGGCGGATAAAGACTTAACAAAAATGACAAGGTATGTAACAAAGGGAACAATGTAAACCCTAACAAGTGGACCATTAGCCAGGGGTTTATTTTGGTATGAATGTATTTCGGAGGACTTCTCCGACTGTACTTTTTTAGAGTATGGTACGGAGATGTGGAGGAAATGTGATATGGATGACGGTTTGTTGCGGGATCTTTGGGCCGTGGGAAGACGAGACGGAGATGGATACGGACTTTTTTGCTTTTGGTTTTTTTTTGTTGGTGCCGGAGGAAAGAGTCCGTTNCGGAGGACTTCTCCGACTGTACTTTTTTAGAGTATGGTACGGAGATGTGGAGGAAATGTGATATGGATGACGGTTTGTTGCGGGATCTTTGGGCCGTGGGAAGACGAGACGGAGATGGATACGGACTCTTTTTTTTCTTGGTTTTTTTTTTGTTGGTGCCGGAGGAAAGAGTCCGTTGCCTATGTCGGAGGTTGATGAGCTTTACGTTATGAGAGTTTAGAAATGTGTTGTTCTTGTGGGTTGAGGAGTCGTTGATGACGATCTATTGATGGAATTGTTATTCACTTGGTTGATCAATTAGAGTATGACTTTATCGTTGTTGTTCGAAACTGTAGGAGACTTTGGAATATTTTGAAGGACCTTGATGGCTACGCGTGCGTGATAAAAAATCCCAAAGCAAGCACATGCGTATGTAGAAACAGGCGGGTCTATAGTCTAAACGAAACAAATTATGGGTTCACGGCATTGACTACCGACGGTTACCTATTAATAACGTCACTTTTTTTATTTCGTCAAGTAGTAACTGTATAGATTATACTAAGAAGACTTTTAAGTTCTACAAGATCCTAGTAAAGGTAACGTCGAATAGCCGCGATATGACGGGACTTGGAGATTTTTCTGTTCTCGGGGTTCTTCCGGGGATATAATCTTTGGAAAAGTCCATTGCGGCTCGGCCTGTCGTTGGGGGGGGG
>JSUI01006512.1:82191-108205 GCA_000833645.1 Huntiella omanensis | reverse complement strand
GTCGTACTCCTTCCAGTTACCCTTCTCAATCAGACCGTTGTCCCTGACGGCCTTCTCCCAAATCCCAGCGCGGGGTTTATCATTAAACCCGACAGACTTTCCCCATTCCTCGTCATAGGGGGCGCATGGCAGAGAAGCTGACTTTGGGGACGTCTTATGCGCACGGACCCGGGTGGAGCGAGCCTCGGCTTGGACCGGGGCTGTCGGCTGGAGAGGTTGTTGGGGGGGTTCTATTCTGTGTCAATAATGATTTGGTGCTTCCAAGAATACTGTTTAACTAACCGGGTTGACCTGTAAGCGGAAGTACATTGGGTAAGGTCATCCATGGAATCTATCCATGAATGTCACTTGTTCCAACAGGAATAAAAGGGTAGATGTTGTGGGTCAGAAAGGTGACAACGTTTGTGCCAACTGGTGTACTGGGGAGATCGAGTTGCATGGGCATATGTGTAGATTGTTGTGTAATCCCATCTTCTTCGGGGGTTTCTAGAGAAATTGGCAAGACTTCGTCGTTGACTTCATTGGTCATGGAGTCTACTGATGGAATATTAGCGATACGTAATGGAGGCATTGCTAGGAATTACTAGCCATCAAACATACACGGGGTCATAGACAAGACATCAGGATCGAGGGTTGTGAGATCGCCGGGCACCTTTGTTTGGGTGTCGAGAACAGGTCTTTGGGCCTGTGAAATAGGATTAAACCTGTGGACACCGCGGTTTTCCTTCGAGGCGCGCATCGTGTTGAGAGGGGGTGGTCTTTGCATGACAGTTCACCATGTTAGTATTTATTGCTACTAAATCATGTAGTTGATGAGACACTAACGGGAATTGACTGGCTGTTTTGCAAATCTGACTGTTGGTTCGGAATTGCCGATCGTGGGTTATCAAGGATAGCAGGATTCTCTTTCAAGTGGTGGTAGTGGGGTAAATATGTTTATGCAATGATAATCTGATGATTGTTGCGCGGACAGAAGATCGATATTGAGTGTTGGGGCTGAATCTAATGATAAGAATCGAAATATCGTTTATATGGCAGTAGGTGGAAACCCAAGTTTAGGGGAGTTGAAAATATTGCAAGGTGATCTCGGAAAATAAACCCAGCCTGAATAAGCCACAGAAGGCGAATTTGTACACGCGAGGGGTACCGCTCTCTGTAGACCAGTCTAGAACGCTTGGGTGTAGCAATGATACCACTGACAGATAACACCGTGAACGAAATCAGCAATTTGGGTGAAGCGGCTGCCTAGAGGTTGGAGTTTGTTTCCAAGTTAGGAACATGCAGGGTTGAATGTATGTCAACGTAAAATTCGAAGACACAACTCATCGACCCAAACTTTACCAGTCGACAATGTTAGTTAGAGACCATCATTACTTCCCACAAGAACCCTACAAGGTTGACCATATGGTACCAGCTTGTTACTGATGGGCCATCTCAATAGCTGAAATAACCCGAGATATCCTGACATATCCTGAGAATACAGCCGAACAAGGTTGGGCATGTACGGTATGATATTGGGGTGGCAGGAGGAAGGCCTGTATTGATATAGCTCCAACTTGACTATCACGGGGCCACGTACTTTACGTTCCCGTACCCAAGTCGAGTGCGAATACCCTCTAGGCTCTTCACAGATAATCAATGATCTTCCTTCACTCCCTGTGGTTTCCATAGAGTTTAGTACATTTGAGTCACATCTCGTAGGTCCCAAAATGTAGTGACATGAGTCTGCCAAACGTTGTAAGTTGACAATGGGTTGTCAAGGTGATTCATGGTCTTCAACTAAATATATCCGAGTCAATATATAGTCATGTGTCGGTAGGCAGCAGCGTGAAAACTCTTACGGTCGTCGGGTGGGTATCAAGGGATGTCATAGTATCAACGAGCTAGTAATGTTGTGGTGCTAATAACACAGCGTCAATGGCACCAACTATTTCACGCTTTTGTTCTTCTGGTTAGCTCATGGAATACACTGCAATCTCTTCTCTCTGTGTACTTGGTAGCCATGATGCTTGCATTTCTGCCCTCAATTACTACCAACACCCGCCATCCACAACGTTTAGTCATCGGACACGCTGTCCAACATTGGGCGGATCATGCAACGAATTTCAGAACGATATCTCCTCCGTTCCAAAAACGTCGATTCAGAAGAATCAAAGCGACCCACTTGTTCAGAAGGAACTACGAGATTATGCGGACTTTGCTGAACCGCTTAAAGTATTTTAAGATCTTGAGTGTGGGAAAGCAGGCAAGGTACGTGGGTCCTCGACCAAATAATAAATCTTCTCTGGAGCTCTAGTCTGGCGCCACAAGTAAAGTGTACCTAACTGTTTGATGTTTCAATAGGTATGCCACACATTTCTCATTCCGTCAAACATATTGACACCGCGACCGAATCCCCAACCTTAAGTTGCGCCTCTCGTCTATTTTGAGGTTCCAGACAAAATCTTCTTAGATCCCCAGCAAAGTTGCCATGCAAGGTTCAGCAACTAAGAAACTCTATGTGAAGTCTACCCGATGTGCTGTGTCAAGAGGAAGAGCGATCTCACGTGCATATTCCCTGTCCCGCCTTGGAAAATGCCCAGGGTTCTACAATCAGTAGCATAACCTGCCAATATGACGGCTCCGCGGAGATCCAGAAAAATGAGCCATATATAGTATCTGTTAGCAGTGCTTGCTTCCACATACGACCATAGCCTGCGGAAAATACGGGGTCCCGTCTGCTCCCCCATAGTCAAGCCACAGAGCGCTGGATTAGTAGTACGGTGGGTGACCACGTGCGAATACCCGGTGTTGTATGTATTCTTTTTCTTTTTCTTTTTGCCTGGTCAGGAGTTCCAACGTTCATACGAGGGGTCTCTAGTCGGTCAAGGTCACAGATTAAACAGACAACTGTCACGGGGCCTTGAGAACATGATCTTGAGATCTTCCTGATTTGGTCATCAGTAGGGTCCGACGGTATAGGGTTACTAAGGAAACCCACAGTGTAGATTGAGGTGCATACAATATACTGGCACAGTGCCGCTTGTCTTGCCAACTGCTGACAACGGGTGTCGTGATCCTGCTCTAGGAGGCCTTGCTCAGCCGGACATTACAGTCGTTTTATAACATAGAATCAAACCGGTTCTTCCTCTACGATAGAAAGTTATTAATCCATGATGGCACCTGATCCAAGAATAGATAGCCTCCTCCCTCCTGGACCGGGTAATCGCGTGAAAAGCTAACAACGCCTCATGTGGTGGCGTGGTCGACCCTCTCATCCAATCGTCGTGCTGAGCCTTTCGTCAAAGTAGGGAAACACAACTCATCATGGGCGTGGGACAAGTACGCGTGCCACTTGTCTATGTCGACAAGTTAACGCCCACCATCGCGTGGGTTCAACTTGATGAATGTCGAGGTCTCAATAAACATGACTACACTCCATATACTTCAGTCAAACAAGGCGTGATGTGGAGGTGACATGCTGCCATGGATTTTGACTCGGAGACGCTTGGGGGATACTGGCTAGCTGGAATAGACATAATGAACCACGGGTTTTTGATCGTGTCCTCCATTTAATGGAATGAATGTCACGTAAGTCTGTTACGCCGGTATTTAAATGAGGTTTGATAATCGGCCAATGGACATTCGACATTGTAGTTGCGAAATTTGTCAAGGGCTCTTGGTACGCTCGTGTGATGACTCTCACTACTTCTGAGAGGGGTGTACTGTCGGTCAACAACAACGTACTTGTGGTTTGACTGATGGAACTATGGTGTAGTACGACGCTTCCCGGCTGACCGACGAACCCCACCGTGACCACCTGAAGGATATGATACGAGTAGTCTCGGCTAACCGCATGAGTGACCTTGTTTACTTGCTACAAGGGACTTGTTCTGGAAATATCTCGACACCGACTTGAATTCATCTGTCGTGGTTTTAAGACGCCCCAAGAACTGACTATTCTCCCGTACCAGAATCAGCGGATCGCTTTGAAGGTGCATAGGTAACAGTGATGCCTCTTTAAAACATGGGAATACATCTGGTCAATCATGGTTTCCGAGTACATTTCAAGCAAGGTCCCAATACTTGTTATTTGATGGCCCAAGTCTAGAGTGCGTGTAAACGTGAGCCTTTTCGACAGATGCGGCTTGACATCGAGCCAATAACAGGTGAGGTGAATATTAACCGAGACGTGGGTCACATCAATCAACCGCAATCAGAACGACGCATTACCCTTTTCTGCATTTCCTTCCTGAGTTTTAGCACGCCCTAGCTCATGACATTCTTAGCCTCACGTTTAGTTTGATACTTCCCTAAAACTGGCTCGAGGTGCCGGTTTTGGCGGGTAGCGCCTTTTCTCGGGGATTTCTTTTAACTAATTGTAGTTCATATCTTGTTTGTTGTGCACTAGGGACACTGGTACAATCGCATATTCCCGCATCACAAGCCACCAGAACCCACTGTCATTCGATGCGAAACAGAGTGTGCATCATCAAGTTACTGCGTCCATTGGTCATATGTAGGGTTAGTGTATTCATAGGGTTCCGCAACCAAGTGACAGTGCTAACATAGTGTTGTTCCACGGTGAAGGAGGGAATAACCGATAATATTCATCACTATGTGCTATGTTAACCCTCCGCAATGCCCGGATCCTATTTATACCGGCGCTGAGTGTGGGCCTAATGCCCTACCTTCGCCCTAACTCATATGACCCGTTTCACCCTAACCCTAGCCACCGGAGCTCGACAGAACGACACATAGCGTGCGTATGTCATTTACACACTGCCTCTGTTTCCCAGAGACAGTCGTTGTGTTTGAATTTGTGTTGAGGGCACCCGTTGTACGGAAATCTCTACCTGCCTTTATGAGCATCATGTTAGGTGATAGATGTATCTCCAGATGCTTCTCCAAATCGGGGGCGGTATCTAGCATGCGGCAAGGGTAATATGCAAGATGTAAAGGGGACTACATGTTATGTGCGTCATATAATCTCTGGGGCATTGGCACAGCACCGTATAGACTGCATCACATCTGATAACTCCCAACGAGTGTTATTGGTGACTTCTATAATTGCCATCTGATCTGACGATTCAGCACCGTAGCTCCCCGTCTCTTGTCATGGGGATACACCGGTATCATGGAAAAGTTCACATATCACGGTGTGTGCCCAAGTATCAATATTCTATTCTGATATAGTGGGTTTTGGAATGAAACCGTAGGTTTGGAGTGGCCGCTTGTAGCTCGTTTGTTGTCTTCTATGTTAGCACATTCAATGGCCTGGAACTGATGTTAACGCATGTATAGTCCGGTTGCGGGGAAACCTCGAAGCCAAACCGCTGGGGGTATACCAAAAGAAAGTTGCTCTCTCTCAGCCTTTCACAGAGTTTGATTCATAAAGACCTTGATGTTCAGGGTTTCCGTACTCTTACATAATCTTGAACCCCGCACCATAGGTGAAGTGAAGTTACCGGATTTGGGTAACTACCCAATGCCATGGAAGGTGGATATTTGTCTATTTTGTGCGTTTGGATGATTCCCGGTAAAACTGTAAAGCCTTTGCATTTTCTGCTGGGTGCTTTTTCTTTCGTCACCCAAGTGTTCATCCGCCTGTTTCATTTTTCATCATCAAATTTGTCAACATCGTCCGTTTCGACTATCGACATCAGGTTTATTGTGTGTTTTACATCGTATACTCGAGACATTCACATATATTTCAAGACCCAGTCCCTTTCTTTATTCAAAAAATGAGCGGCTCAACCTCCGATATTCAATGTACGCGTTGCGCTGAAGAGGGGTGTTCTATTTCATGTTACCCGAACGCCAAAGGCGAGTGCGAGCCGTGTGTGAAAACAGGATGTCCTATCAACTGTTTTCCATCCTTGAGCTGCGGACCAACCCCAGTTCGCCCAACTGCAGTACGTTTCCGAATACACACAACATAAAGTTTAATGTCTAACATCTTTGCCTGCAGCCCGCGAACGATAAACCGAAACGGTGGTTTGTGGCCACGATGACAATCGAACTCAAGGCAGCCCCATGCATGGCCAATCGTGGCCTAGACAATATTAGGCCAGCCAACCGTATTCAATGCGAGACATGCATAAAAATGGGTTGCAAGATTGCATGCTGCCCGCACTTGAACGGGAAATGCCAGGAGTGCTTCACCACCGGTTGCTCTACGGCCTGCTTTTACCAGCAGCCTCGTGTGAACACATCCCCCCCGACCGATGTAAGCATTTCACTAAGCACAGCACCAAGAACTTTGCCTAANCCTCGATCCGGTCAACAATCACGGCCTTGATCGGGTCGATACCTCCGCAGACACCCCGAAATTCAATGAGTTTGCTCTTGTGGATCGGTCNGGCCACGATGACAATCGAACTCAAGGCAGCCCCATGCATGGCCAATCGTGGCCTAGACAACATTAGGCCAGCCAATCGTATTCAATGCGAGACATGCATAAAAATGGGTTGCAAGATTGCATGCTGCCCGCACTTGAACGGGAAATGCCAGGAGTGTTTCACCACCGGTTGCTCTACGGCCTGCTTTTACCAGCAGCCTCGTGTGAACACATCCCCCCCGATCGATGTAAGCCTTTCACTAAGCACAGCACCAAGGACTTTGCCTAATCAATCTTTCTACAGCACCAAGTTCCTGGCCTTGATAGTTTGGCCACAAAATTAACGACAACTGTTAGCGGCCCACAAACCCGTGCTCCTAAGCGCAAAGGAGATAACACAACCCAAGCCGACGGTTGCTTAACCAAACGAGGACGAACCAACCTCGATCCGGTCAACAATCACGGCCTTGATCGGGTCGATACCTCCGCAGACACCCCGAAATTCAATGAGTTTGCTCTTGTGGATCGTTCTTCAGACATCTGCGCAGTGTCTTCGATACATTCAAATTTCTGGATGGATTTCGTCCGCCCAAGCCTGAAGGGCCAGCAACAGAGGGCTGCGTTGACCTCACCAGTTCCTCTCTTTCTCCACCCCGTAGACTGGCAATCCAGATCCTCTGCCATGGCGTTTGATAGGGGCTCCGTTGAGCGTTATCTTAGGGCGATGGAGATGACAACATTCTCGTTCATGGGCAGGCCTTGGTCTGGCGACCAATTGAGCCAAGTGCGAGAACCATCATGGGGGGGAGATCCTCGAAGTCTCGATTCCCTTCCTGAGATTGATGTGGGGGAATCTGCCTTGGTTGAGTAACGTATCTTCTTGGCCATTGAGAATGCTATCGTGTATCGACGCTGTCATTCTATACAGTCCAGCGCCAGTGCGACAGCATATTATTCTGTCGTAAATCCAAATTACTTAATCCAGCAACCTTTCTTGCATTGTGCAGCCAACCCGGCAATCTTAGGGTAGGCGATATTACTTGAACCAGTAACAAAGGCCCCAGGATCCCTCTTTTTGGCACACTGACATCGGCATACTCACCAAACACTATCAACCAGGTGCCTAATTGTGTGTTGAGCGGCGTATTAAAACATGGACTGAGGCTTGGCAATGACACGATCCAGTGAGGCGAAGAAGGTTTTATCGTTGTGTATTCGATGGAAGTGTAGACGGAGAGCCAGTAAGAGGAAGTGGTCGTGTAGCATGATCTACGGATCACATAATAGAACATGCTGTTCCCCGCAGACTTCGGGCGATAACTAACCTGGACGTTGGCCTCTGGCCCATAATCTGTCTCAATCTAATTCCAGTCCTGCCCGATGACAAGAGCCATCGATGGGGGGACCAGGCCTGGTTGCGTGCGTCATGTTAGTTCCTGACAAAGGGTCGGCAAACGGCAAACAAGTTAACAGAATAATGTTGTAACAGGCGGAGGAATGATTGATCGGGCTCCACACTTGACGACATACCAGATTAGGCCGAAGATATCTTCTGAACCCGCTGGCTGGCAATCGGCTGAGGGCATGCCTTGTAATGTATCCACCTCAAGGAGGACCAAGGGGTTGTTGTATAAATGCGTTAAATTGGGATGGGACCAACACGTTGGCAGGTGGCTCCGTTCCAGATATGCAGTGCCACAACAGGGTTTAAAGATACGTAGACTCAGTTTATATCTCTCAGGGTGTGAAATTCCGAACACCTGCGTATCAACCATGGATAACATGACTCGTTTCGCTACGATACACTGATGAATAAACGCAGTGTTTGATACCAAGATTTGGCTCTATGCTATCGTCATTTGTGAGAAAGAATGTCTTTAACGCTCTATCGCCTTTCAACGCACGATTGGCCTGATCAATGTTGGAAATTTACTCTCTGTTTGATGGGACAATTGCTGCTAAGACCAACTGGAAAGCTTGTGGGATCCTTCCAGCACGGCAAGAATATATTGTGGCTTTGCCTGTTCGATCCCCTCCAACAGACAAGTTGCCGCGATATAGATAGCCATGATGGCCAAACGCTCTCGTAGTATGTCAGGTGTTATGGCCAGACGCATATCAAGTCAATGTAGCACGTGCTTGATCAGGTTCATGTATAACTATGTGACTATATCTATAAAGTCTCAATATGGGGATACCTGGCAATGTGCGTCGTGTGTCGCAAGTAAGAAGTGCATCGTTCGAAGTGCCCAATTCTCCCCACGAGACGCTGCCGCTATTGATTGTTAATTCCTGGGGCACCGCGAATCCCAACTTCAAGAAGTCAGCAGGCTCTTGCTTCATCACTTCAAACGTTGGCTTGTCGCCCTCCGACGGCATCTCAAGCCCCGTCGCCTTGAAGTCCACCGGGCACTGCGGACTAACCTGGAAAGCCATACCGCCATCGTACTCTTTCCAGTTTCCCTTCTCAATCAGACCGTTGTCCCTGACAGCCTTCTCCCAAATCCCAGCGCGGGGTTGATGATTGAACCCGACAGACTTTCCCCATTCCTCGTCGTAGAGAGCGCATGGCAGAGGAGCCGACTTTGCTGAGGTCTCGCATGAACGGACCCGGTTAGAGCGGGCCTCGTTTTGCCCCCGGTGTGCAGGTACCTGGCCAATTGAAGGGGCTGTAACATGCTCAACAATGAAGGCCAATGATATAGCGGTCGCGGAGACCTCAACTCCCATGGAGGTCGTCGTTAATAAGCCCGCAGTGTCGTGGCTTGTGGGGGTATGGATGGATTGCGCTATATGGTGCAAATTGTGTCTTGTTAGAAAGTCATAGTCTGCGTTAATTCGTCTACGCAACTTACCGCAATGAAGAAGACTGCCATGAGCCATGGCCGCGGCCGCCTCTAGAGTTGAGAGGTCTGTTCTTTGCAAGGCCTGCCCTGATGGTGCTGTCATTCGTCAATAATGCTTTGCTCATGTGAATACCCCGGGTCAACTCACTGCTTGGACATGGGGGCGGAAGTATTGCAAGTGACCCGATCCATGGAGTTTATCTATGGATTGGGCTTGTCCCAACAGAAATAGAGGAGTCCCGATCGGTGAAAATAAAAGGCTTGGTGTGTTGGGCAACTGGTCAGCTTTCACATTGCAGTACGTGCGGTGTTTGACTGTTTCTCAACCGATCACATCTATATTGGTGATTCGTTCAGTGATCCGCAATATTTGATGTCCCTCGACGTGTATTGACCCGCGTCACATATTCATTCGGGATAACTCACAAATGGGAGGTAATGCCATACATCATTTAAGAGATTCCATGTTCCAACGACCACTGCTTCTGCGGGAAGCAGGATTTCATTTGCGGCTCCGGTTTCAAGGCCTTTCCTTGGGACATTGTATACTATGTCCATGGGCAGTGTAGTCCACGCGTGGACTGAAGCTTTGGCCTACACGCAGTGAGGGAATCAATGTTAGAGACTAGTGTTGAGCCACGTCTGTATTTTGCCACTTACCCAAAAGATACTGAGTGTCATCATTCATTGCACACGAACTTTTTAGGCCTATAATGGTTCTTTCATGTGGATTTTAACAGAAAAGGGTGATATACGATGTGATCACTCTGGTATCGAACGAAACTTCATGTTATCCCATTTTCGGTAACCGCCTACACAATCCACGGGGGGATCTATTTACACCTGTCGTCTTAGCATGGCACCCTCGTCTGAAATTCGCCAGCTTACACAAACCAATCGCTATGCAGGGATTTCGATGTTCTGTTTCTTTGGGGCATGGGGCGGTGTTGTCTCTGGTCCTAACTGTGCATACCAGACACTGAAGTGCAGCTAATCCAACAATATACATGCATCGAAGAAACTCTCTAGCGTGTACGTATGACATAAGGCTGCAACAGACCATGAAACACAGTTATGATCTTGGTTTTGGGGGCGGCTGAACCTTTGGCGGGGAAATCAGGTGGGCGATAGAGGCAGACTTCTGGATTCTATTCGATCTTGTACTTTCGGTAGAGCTCCTGGGTTACTTCCTGTTTGCTGTGACATTTGGGCCCTTGGCTCCGTTTTCACGCTATGACACGGCAACCGACGCCTCATCTGGGTCATATCTCATGTTACAGCAGAGGTCTTAGACTACGAGAATATGTCAATATGTGGAATGGACAGTAAACTCAGCTAGCGCTACTGCATCTCAATTTTACCCCGTATACTAATCCATCGGCGAGCAACGCATTCTTTCAGCCTAGATATCGGCTTTGGGGTGTGTCGCTTGGATGCCGGTTTCGTCGCTAGAGTTACACACCTTCCGATCAGATTCTGTGTTTGATTATTTCATGGGCTGGGTGGTATTGATATTTCATTAAGCTAGGGAGTGGTAGAAAGTGGAGACTTTGGTATGAGGATTTGTTCGAACGGATGCTACATCAGTCGTACGGAACGAGTTTCGCTGAGTTCTCGTCCGTTCCGCAGTCTCCAAAATTGGCCGCACACCAAACCGCAGGCTTGCCGTTTCAGCAGACCTCATCTTCATGGTGGTTACAATGCTCAATGTGAACAACCACCCAAGTCAAGTCTGCAGTGATAATGACACTCGAGAANGTTTTCACACTATGACACGGCAACCGACGCCTCATCTGGGTCATATCTCATGTTACAGCAGAGGTCTTAGACTACGAAAATATGTCAATATGTCGAGTGGACAGTAAGCTCAGCTAGCGCTACTGCATCTCAATTTTACCCCGTATACTAATCCATCGGCTAGCAACGCACTCTTTCAGCCTGGATATCGGCTTTGGGGTGTTTCGCTTGGCTGCCGGTTTCGTCGCTAGAGTTACACACCTTCCGATCAGATTCCGTGTTTGATTATTTTATGGGCTGGATGATATTGAAATTCCATTAAGCTAGGAAGTAGTAGAAAATGTGGACTTTGGTATGAGGATTTGTTCGAACGGATGCTACATCAGTCGTACGGAACGAGTTTCGCTGAGTTCTCGTCCGGTCCGCAGTCTCCAAAATTTGCCGCACACCAAACCGCAGGCTTGCTGTTTCAGCAGACCTCATCTTCATGGTGGTTACAATGCTCAATGTGAACAAGCACCCAAGTCAAGTCTGCAGTGATAATGACACTCGAGAAAAACCCAGCATATTCCGAAACAGGTGGTGGACAGAAGAATACGGTAATTCAATCGGACTATTCAAGGTGCGGCTCTTCACACGGATCCTAGGTGGGATACCTAGACTGATGAGTAAACTTTGAAACCTGCGGACGAATAGGCGTTTACGTCGCAAATGAGGTCAACGGCTACCAGCTCGGGTGAATGTATGCGCCCAACAATCACGGAGATGCAGAGACGAAAGGGCTTGGGATCAGTTTCTCTTCTTCTGAAACCGGACAAGATTGCACCGACCACAAAAGAAAGATGGGATAGCGGAAGCTGGAAGTTTGCTGGAGAGCTTACTAGTCTTTCATCTGATATCAGTCGCAAATAAACATGTGTGTGGTGGCGGAGAAAGTTTTAGTATCGAGGGCAATCAACAGCGGTGGAGCTGGGCGTCTTTTTAATCAAGAATTAATACATCTTTTACGCAAATCTCTACATGCGGCAAACTTTGTCCATGTCACATGTCGTTGGTAGTCAATCTCACATGTGTTACCGTGCGGACACAAATGTCACACCCGCTCCTCGCACTGTGTCATTGACGTCATAACCCTAGTGTCTGGTAAACCCTATGGAAAACCGTGGCACGAGGTTCCTATGTTTGTTTCATTCACGAGGAAACTGACAGGTCTGGCCACTTTACAAGCGATGACCTATGTCCAATGACCCCAGACCAACATTATCGCAAACGTAAGGACCATGTCTCCACATACAACCTTGAACTTTAATGCAACAGACAGCCCGGAGACCCATCCTATGATACAAAGATGTTACAACATTCCGCATTCTGAGTGTCAGATATAAGATGGAATAACAAAATTGGGGCGACCATATATACTGATCTTGGGAGCCTAGGTTGTAATGGCAAGGAGGATGGAGAAGATCTGGAAGCAGGGTCAATATCGAGAACACAGTACCGAACTGCAGAATGTCGGGAACTAGCTGCGGGATACCAGAACTTCCACAATCGGTGGTTTCGATGCTAGGCACTCAGGCAGTACTCACGCTATAAAGACGCTGCTACTAGCATCTACTTTCAGTTGAACAATCGAGAACTGTCTACATCCTGAGGGCAGACCAAAGGTTGAGACCAAGGGAATGACAACACATGGCTTTCCTGATAACATAGAAGCTATCACAAGCAAGGCATAGTAAGCAAAGTGCACCAGATAGAGATAGAGCCTAGACGGGCGTGTGTTGACTGACTAGATAAACATGCAAGCGCGGCCATGAGCATTGTTCGGTTCATCCGGATACGGAATCAGAAGACATTCGCGTCAGTTTCCAATTAATCACTGGTGAAAGTCCCATGTAATATCTCTGACACGCTAGCTAATAGCGATAACAGCTCTTTAGAAAGGTTTGGCGTCTCTGGAGTCCAGAAAAGGCAGGCCTCACCACAATTCACCTCCTGCTTACCGAGATACAGCATCCACACACTATCCAGACGTCACTCATCATGGTTTCCTATTTATAATGCTCCTGGGGCACATAGAATAAGGCATGTCTCTTATTGAAGTAACTCCAGTTGAGTAGCATGTATACGCTTAACCAGTAGGAAACCCTGAAGTGCGAAACTTTTATATATTAGGCCCAGGACTAGCCAATCTCAGAGCTTGGGTTGGTTTTGGTGGAGCAAGTTGGGATAAGCAACAACGGTGGAGGAGAGAACAACTTACATGACAACAGATATTAGATCGTGCATGTTTGGACCCTACAGACATGAATTTAGTCGTTTGATAACTTTGGAGAATGGAAGATTGGCAAGATTGTAAATAAGAGCCCGAGGGAACAAAGCACATAAACTAGTCTTCTGCGACCGCATAAGTGATTGCCATTTCCGTTATGATAAGAATGTAATCCAGACTGTCTCCGTACAACCAACCTGATGGCACCCATGACGTCTGGGATTACCCGAGTCTCAGTTTATTCGTTCCTTTTTTTGTTTGTTTCGCGGTAATTTATGGACGCGGAAGGGGTAGTACCACTAAGTATATATTGGAAAAGAAGTAGCATCACCCTCTGTTCGGCGAGAATGCTGGCAGCCACGTCGTTGAGTGCAGCTAGGAACTGAGAAACCTACTATCAAAGCTTAGATTATATGTCATTATGCCGTGGTGCCCCTCACTTAATGGTGTCTTTGTTCCATCTCTTGCATCCGCTATTGCACAGAATCTATTTGTATCAATCAACTACCATCAACACACTCTTGCCCGCAGTAGACCGGTTTGAACAGACACGACACTCTTGTGCCACGAGCTTTAAAAGCCTGAACTAATGTCTTACTTCTCTAGCGTCGGCATCGAAGGCCAGCATGATTGTAATCTAGACACCCGCTCCGGATTATCCGAGGAGAAGGCAACTTTACAGTAGGCGAATGGATTGCGGGTAATGACCATTCAAAGAAATGACAGGAAACTACTGTCAAAAATACATCTGCCGCCGGAAAATGGTGCCTACCCGCAATCCCGAAGAGGACAAGTTCTGGCAACTGGGAAATGGACTGAATTGTTGGTCAACATTAACATAATTGGGAAAGACTTGCGTGGCAACTTTGGGGTATTTAGGTGAGTGTTTCCCTCCAGTCCTTGTTTTGAACTATTTTCATCCTTTTCATGTACACAACAATCTGACAACCATCGTTTGCAAGTAAACACGACAATGTCCAACACCCTGAACGTGTAACTAACTGTGAATTCTTAAGCCTCAGATTACCGATATTTTCAATATGTCCCGTCCCCAGAACTCCACCAACACCTCAAGCGGCAACACTGCCAACACCGGCAGCACCGAGCGGCCCCGAGTGAGTCTCGCAATTGTGGATGCCTTATTAACGAATAAAATTACTGATTCTCTTTGTCTCATTCTAGGGCGGAACACTCCCGGGAAAGCTGTGCCCACGTTGCCTGTCTCGCAACCGGGAATCCTGGGTTGCTCCGGGCCGTATATGTTCGAACTGCAAATACGATAACACGAAGTAAATCTTCGTTATTGTGAAAGTTTCGATATTTCTGCGCATTACCCTCTGATTTGACTTGCCTTACTGGTTGTTTCACTCTCAGGCTTCATAGCTGTTCAAACAATGTCTCCACCAAGAACTATAATTTTTACATACGGGAAATAAAATATCGGCTGGGTTCAAAGATCGCCTGATCACACGTGCATATCCGATGATGTGATACAACTCATTATACCCTGCATGATGAATTGCAGGTCTTTTGTCGTGCTAAACACAATATGCACCCTATAGTGCGTTTCGGCGACCGACTGTCGGAGTTTGGTTTTGTTCCAGAGGGCCAAGAGCTTTTTCGTGTTACGCCTCTTGAGAACGGAACCCCAATGATCACGATAAACTTGGTCGATACTTAAATTGGCGCTGGAGCACATAAATGTAGTACTTTCAAGTGAAGCTTGTGATTATTGATTGATGTTTTTCACCTCATTAACCAAAACTACTACTCGAGCTAGCCGCCCGGTTACTAATCACTGTAGACAGTAACGTCAGGTTGGTAGAGCTGACCAAATCGTGCCACCTCCGTGTCTACTATTCGCTCCCTGACTGCTACGACTTCGTGTGCGAATTAGCAGGTACGGTTCCTTCCCGCTTACTAAGGGTGTACAAGGGTATATCGTGTTAAACGACACCGTCGCCATTCTGCCGTGAGTCCTTTCATCATAATTTTAATGAAACAAGTTCCTAACATTAACTCTCTCGTGAGAATTACCATACAGCTCACAATGGCACACAAAGAATACTGTAGTCCACAACTTCGTGGTCTACTAGGTACTATCGAAACATTCCTAGCGTTCTTCACTCACAATTTATTTCACTTCGAGGTATATTCATGGATAAATAGACAAGTTTTGAAGAGACTATACTACAAGGTGGCACCAAAAAGACTCATAAATCATAACGGGAGGTACCAAGATGGTGATCGCGCTGCTAAGTATTACCAAGATTTACTTCGTGTTGTCATACTTGCAGTTCGCGTAGATGCGCCCGGGGGCAACCCATGATTCCCGTCCATGCTCAAGGCAGCGGGGGCATAGAGCTCTGGGCAAGGTGCCATGCTAGAATAACAAGCGAATGGTTAGTTTTGGACGCGGCAATGCATATTCAAGAATCTGCAGACTTACGTCGGGGGGGGCCGCGGAGTGGCCACTGGCGGCGTTGGGAGTGTTCTGATTGAGACAGATTGGAACAAAAGAAACAGAAGTGGCCGGGGTCAAACAGAGTATGTGCGTAATGAATGGCACAAGACGATAGAAGGCAATCTCTGATGAAGTCGATTGCGAGTTGATGGTTTTGGAGCGTTGAAGGGTGGAAAGAATTGAAGGCCAGGTTGGGGGCAAAACCCTGACTTAAATACCCCAAACTGTACACGCAAGTGCTTGCTAACTAAACAATAGTTTTCATAAAAAGCAAGAGGTTTCCAGACTTTACAACCCCGTAATTGTTAGGGCACAGCTTGTTTACAGATCACGTGCCATCTGTACCCAACGTTTAGTGATGTAGCGTAGAGACTGCGCTCAATGTCAGCCGATTCCTAACATTCTAAAACAGGAAATGACTAAACCTCCCCGAACATTCTTTCTCTTGCACAATCATCAGGGTAGTTACTAATATGTCGATACAGTTACCTAACTGGGAATCGCACAAAACGCAGGGACCCTTGTACCAGCATGGAGGCCAAACGCTTGCCACATTGGGCGTCGCACAAGAACCAAGTCGTCATGCCGCCCACCTGCAGATAAAGCAGTTTTGCATCAAATTTTCTATATGTGCTTAACTGCTGTGTCGCTGTTGGTTCTTCACATTCATCCACGTTAGACATTCGCATAAATGATCGGATCAAAGTCATTTATTCTTTACATCTCATAATCTAGGTTACTTGAAGCTATTGATGAGGGTTTGCAAAAGTCTGGTTATCACTGTGAGTATCAGAGTATAGATCAAGAGTCAAGATGGTTGGATTTGTTCTAATTCGAATTGTTCTGCGATCAGTTGTCCATCTAGAAGAGAGGGAGAGATTATATCCTCACGTCCTCCGCGACAGCGCAGTGATAGCTTAGTAACACAACCCCTGCATCCCATAAGGGACAATCCCGTGTAGGAATTGGTCACGTGACTTTACGATGCAAGATATATCTACGCCCCAATTGACAGATAGATACACCCAATGGTGAGTACCCGCGCGCATAAGTATCCGGTGCGGGGTAAGCCTCACATGAAAAGTAATCGCGTTATCCGGGAATGATATCTGAGCCGGATAACGCTGTGGAATGCCATATACAACCGCTCTTGTGGCCCGAAGTGATTGCCACTCAAATCACTTTAATTGCCATCTCCTAAGCCCCACACTCTGCTGGCAGGCTCATATAGCCATCAAACTAGTGTAGCTCCTCATGGTGTTCCATATCTAGGATTTGGAACTGTTTTGTTCCTTTGCTCAAGAACTGCGTACATTAGAGTGGGGTGTCAGCTTCTGGTGACGTTAGTGCGGGGGTTCACAACCAACAGTTGGGTCTTACTGGTTGGCAATGTTTATGTGTGTGGATTATTCACATGGGATACCGTTGTTGATACCTGATGAATACAACCAAGTTACCTGTCAAATACAGTTCCGCAATGGAACAGACGAGCCGTGATAGTTGATTGGGTCGGCGTTGATTTTTGGGGTTCTTGGGGGTCTTAGGCACGTTGGAGGCGTTGGGGTAGGGTCGTTGAAAACATTTTCGCCGGTGAGGGGGGTGGAGTTCGCTGCGACGCTATTGAAGTCTACTTGAGTAACCAGAGAGTTTTCACGGTTCAAATTCCAATCGGGGGCCCGCATGTGCTGGTATTCCATTTTGGGCTGGGTTCACTCTGGTGTGTCATTGTTAGGGTTAGTATATTAAATTGAACTTTTAATAGGTAAATAAAGCTGCGTACGAATGCTTACAACCCCGCGTTGATACTTGAATATCACCCCTTAGCATGATTTGTGAGTCGAGTGGTATTGTTTTGCATCTTTACCGGGTAAATTCCTTTTATTCCATCCAATGAAGTAAGAGGGAGATCACATCTATCGTAAATCCAGACAAACTGCATCTAGTCACAAGACCCATGGATACGAGGAATCAAAAGATATTCTTTAGTATCTCTGCCGAGATGAGTAACTCTCCAGTTTGTATGTAGAAGGGGCTCTCGATCAAACTCACTTTGTACGAACCTACATGGTTCGAAAGACCGATTCGATTTGTCATCCCACCAACAAACGTCTTTACTGGCTTTGAATTGTTTGTCTATGGTGGCCTTTTGACATAGCTTACAAGGCTTAGGCAAGGAAAGCTGGATGTCGGAAATTTGCAAACCAACGTTAAACATGAGCATCTTGATGTCCATCCGACCGAGATAGGGTTCTACTCGACAATCCCTCAAGGTCCACAATGATTTCGAGGCATGAGTATTGATGTAATAGCCTTGTCACTGTTTGATAACCGGCGGGTGGTCTTCCACTCGGTAAAACGATGCTCCAATTGTTGTGAAAATGCGCGTGATCGTTGGTGTAGTCCGGGCGCTCAGCGCTTACCGCGGCGAAGGAGGGAGGTTATCGGATAGTGCTACAAGAATTAAAAAGTTGGAAATGCATCACTGATTTGGGAATTGTATGTACATATGGAAGGTACCCGACAGGCAGATTCTTCAGTAATTACATAGGCAGCAATACCAGACATTCAAGCAAACAATAACAATTCGGGAAACTTGACAAGCTGGATATTGTCGTCCTTGTTGGAAAATAAGCTGAATCAGAGGTCCCTGTACAGTCAAACTAAAATTTGAAGAAGTTCTTAACTGGCCATCAAGCACGTAGATAAGCGGGGATTAAGATCGGTATAAGTAAGGGTCGATATTGTCTTATTTGTGCCTACTTGAAGATTACAATACAAACCCAACAAGATTTAATAGTATCTTACATACCACGCAAAAAAAGTCTCATCCAAGTTCTGTATGCATCTTTATGCTTGACTCCCTCGACACGTTGCCTGCTAACCGCTTGTGTCCGTTCCTTCTAGAAACATGACGAACCCAAACCAACCTTTCCAGTCTTACTTGCAGTACGAGTGTATTCATGGAGAGTGCTTCACCCGCCGCGCCTTCATGGAGCATCTGCGAGTGATCAGGTCTGCATGGGGGCCCTTTGGTCTCCATGGGATCCATTTCTGGATCCAAGAAATTGAACCGTCCTCCACGACGACGCAAACGATGTACCGCGCTCTGGTCCGTCTTGAATGGCCAACAGAGCGAGAGTGTATTACAGCTGCCCAAGGTCAGGAATGGAACACGGTCAGCGAGGATTCTCTGTCCGTTTGCAGATCGAGGGTCCGTTGGACTTTGAACGCGGATGAATTTGGACCTCGAGACCTTGTTTTCACGGAATTCCGCTAGGCCTGCGCGGTTTTCGGGGGCAATATTTGTAAGTGCGCAGCGTAAAGCCATCTTTTGCGTTCAAACTCTGTCATATAGCATCGACGTATGCTCAAGTGTTTTGGTCACGATTCCCTTTCTCGGTGAACGCTGGTGAGAGATAATTGGATCGTCCATTTGATATTCTGTCTGTTTTTTCTCCTGGCCCAGGCGTAAGCTCCTATAGGGCACGGTCCGGAAACTTTCAATGAACTGTATGTAACAATACAACTACATGGCCCTAGAAGAATAGAGGAAGAAGTTATGATTTGTTATTGAATTAAAGTTGACTGAAAGGTCTTACATACCATTCCATTGATCACAAATATTCTCATACCTTCATATAACTATGTGAGCAGAGACCTGCTTGAAAGGGCGATTGCGGGTATTGTCGAACTGTATGTCACCAATGACGCGGTCCTATTCGTTGAGTATCAAGAAGGGTATCACGTATGAATCATCTATAGAAACATCGCCAAATAACAAGACCCACTTATTGATTGTCAACCCCCGGACCGACGGCACTCAAGGCAGCCAGATATTCGAACCACGCTCAACTAATCCCGAACCTTTGTTTTCTGTTCATACAGAGTGCCCGATCAGTCACCGCAACAGCCTCTTGAGATGAGCCTTGCAGATTATCACCCCAGCCTCCCAACGTAACCTTCGATTCCAGAAGACATAATCCACAGCCTAATATTATCTCTTGCTCTTGGTTGTCCTAACAACCGTATCAAGCTATACCTGTTGGGATGCTTCAAGGCCCAGTTCCGCGGTCAGTTAGCCTGACATCTGGTAAAACATGTCTAGCTATGATTAGAACAGTACACTATGTGTTTGATGCGACCACTGTGTCTCAGTGCCAACAAAATTCGACAATTGCCATGGCAGAACGACAACCCTCTACAACTTCTATGCTGCTCTTCTTGTCTCATGAAGTCATAGTCTTTGGACCCGGGAGCCACCGAAGCGCAAACCGTGTAATGACTCCGGGATAGCACCAACGCACCCCTCTGGCCACCTTCTGAGCACCCATTCGGCTTTTCTATGCCGTGTTTTCGCCTTCGTCTGTGTTTTTCAATACCATTTTGTTACTATTCGGTCTGTATATCCCATTTGTCCCCCTCGGTTCAAATGAAACATGGCCTCTACGTGAAACGGTGGACCAGAGTATATATGCTTAGTTTTCTCGAGATGTAGTCACAAGTGGCATGTGAAACCTATGTAGAAGTCGGATCATGGCCACGCAGTAAACTCAGTATAGAACCTTACGATTGCTGACAAGGTCGGTGATGTATAGTGCTAGATCAAATGCTTGGCCCGTCAAGTTCTATAATCGCTTGTTCTATTCCGCACCATCGCGAGCTTGGCTCTGAATCACATCAACCTGGCGCCCGACTTATTAACTCGAGATAGCAGAAGCTCTCGAGTCACACCCATAAATAGCCCAAGTTTTGGGTTAGTACATGTAGCATCTCAATGCATACAGCAGTGTGCAATACTCCAGATATGAAATGAATCTAGTGATACAACGTATATTGATGACTGTAACTATAACAAAGAAAGGATGCCCGCATATTCCCTACAACAGTGGAGTGTTAGTATCTGTACAGACCAACAACGTCAACGACATATTCACTTACAGATATGCACCGCGAAAGCCGATCTGGCCACTACCCTCGGAACTCCTTGAAATCGAGTTCCGCCGGTCTGAGCGGGGACCCATGTAGTGTCCAATTCACTCCCTCTTTGCAAACGTGGAATGAATCGCACCTTATGGTGTCCCAGGCTCCGGTCTGGGCAGCGGCGATAAACTGCTCCTGAGTGGGCCACTCCAAGACAACAATCGCATGATACACCGAGCGGTGCACAGACCCGTTGCTTTTCTTGGGAGTATGTACCCAATATCTGATACTGGTGAGGCCAGCGGGCCTCCACAGAGACTGAATGCACCGAAGATGGGTCATGAAACTGGACATTTTCATGACCTGGGCATTGCAGCACTCGTATGTTAAGTATACAAAGCAAGGAGAGTTTGAGGTAGACATATTTCTAAAAGCAAGAAAGGTAGACGGTTAGCAGGCATCAGGCCAATCGATTCATATAAATATACTTACAAGATTGAAGCTTTCGTCCGGTGTGTAATCTGTTTGTGGATGTGTATGAAGACAAAAAGGTTTGAGTCGTCGGTTTTGGGAGTTTATTATTGTTTGTTGAGATGTCTCGAATGACAGCCTACGTCATCGTTTAGGAATCTGCCTATTAGGTACCTCCCATCAAGGTTCGCAGTTGCCATGTTGGGGTTGTCTTTCCATCCAATCCGCCATGGCAGCAATCCATGAAATGCTTACTGTTGCTCTGTTGTAAGAGTCAGGCCAGGGAATCGGGTTAACAACACAATGCATCTGAAAACTCAGTCGGAAATTTCTCCATTCAGCCAGCATTTACTTTCCGGCTATGAAAACATAACGAGAGTACCTGCCTGACCAGGAGGCGCCGGCATATCAACGTTTCGCAAAGATGTGGAAGCTTTAGACTTTGTTGTAGGTGCATGTTCTATCACGGTCTCTATAGGACGCTGGAAGGGCAATTAAAATGCAATTATAATCGCAGTAGTCAGTAGATTGCAGCTATTGCGATGTTAATGCTTTCATCGAAATATCACGCTTTCTCGATTGTTGTTGGCCGCTCCTGATAATTAAGCATGCTACAACTAAATCGTTCCCGAGTAATGCTGTCTAGGCGGTGTTGATTAATCCATTTCATTTTGTTCGTGCTGGCTAGCTGGTTGCTTTATTCGAGATGCTGGCCCAGACAGGTTGCAAAGGTACGAAATGTGATGAATAGTCAGATTGGTAGTCTACGGGGATAGAGTGCAAGAGGTTAGATGAGCGAATGGTTAAATAACGCGGTCTTGTTATTTTGGCGTCATATGGTGGCCTTTTTTGGAAAACTATGGACAGCTCGCCAGATTGGTTCGGACACAATGGTCTGCAAATGAGCCTCAAACGACACAAAGTAACGTGGGAAGTTCAAGGAAAGGAAATGCTATCTAATTGTGGCCGGGCGTACTCCAAATCATACACCACTCTATCTGATATACCAGTGTCCAAAGAAACAGAGGCTAGTGGAGCCTGAGCTGGCTCACAATAACATCGCTGCTTTACAAATAAGAGGATGGACGTACCATAACAACTCCCCGGGACTCGCCGGCAACCTACTCCCTTAGGCAACACGTGTAAAATCTATGCCTGCAAACCCAAAGAGTCCTATTATGTTAAGGAAGCAAGATACTGTTCCCATACGTCAACTCTGAACCATTCTCACAACAAAGTTTTCGCGCTGATCTCCTAATACCCTATCACACCTAATCACAACCCATGATCCTCCTTGACCCGCCCGTAGAACGGTATATAACAGGTAACTTCGTTGTATTCACTAACTAGCATCGGGGACATCACGTATAAATCAGCTATACAAACATGGCCAACCAATACGACACCCTCATCAGCTTATTTACCCCCGCACTGACGTCCCCAATGACGGACAACAGGCGCATGAGCACCACCTAAGTTGCGTTAGTGTCATAGTGGTGCCAAAGTATAGAGATCGCGGCGGATATTAGAGTATGGAGACCGGATCGAGATAGTTGTATTGGTTGTCGTTGGATCACTGTGTGTTAAGTTATCTATCTACGAGAAGAAGAGCAGAAGAGGGGGGACAAATGGAGGGACTATATCCGCAAGATATGAAGCACCCGTCTATCGCAATAGTCGAGCAACAGCTCGGAGTATCATCTCCCCCAGCTTATCAATCAAACATAATCGTCTGTAGTGACCACTCTGGTGACCATCACAATGTGGCACACCCCTGTTCCCGTGATAACAACATGCTAACAGTTGGAAGTGTTTGTGGTTTGTGCAATTGGCACATTTACCGACTTTCACACTTGCGACTCCTTTGACCCCGCCTGTAAGGATCGTCACAAGTTATATATACAGATATACGGGATGTTGAACGGGTCTTTCTCCAGGTTAACTCCCTCCGTAAAGATATGGAATCGAGCAACTCCGGGATCGTTATCGAAACGTAGGGTCAATGGAAATAGATGAACGGTAATATATATAAATGCTTGAGTCTTCTAGGCTTCGTTTTTGTGATCATTAATTGCATTCATCCTATCTAGGGCCATGCCTGACATCCGGTCCATGGCAACCATGCATGACTTGTATGATACTGGGTTACTTGACGATGGGTTGAAATCGTGAAAATCCAGGGCAATAGTGTGAAACGCATATGGTGGTACCTCTCTCATACCTGAGGTCTGTCTCTTCGCCTTCGCCATTGCACATGCAGGACAAATTTGACCATGCGACGTGCACGCTAAGCATCCGCACTCTTTTTCTTCTGCCGCTGTCGAGACTCGCATCCCAGTAGAGGCCTGTTGTACTTTTTGAAGGACCTCGGCCGACGGGTGGCCTAACCGGGCATGCCACAACTTCAGGGGGACACTGGTTTTGGAGGATCTCCCGATCGTGGAGACGTAGTTTTTTGGTTGCTCATCGCAAAGAAGGCCCATTTCCGGGGACGCAGGTTTATCATCATTTTCTAGTGGTTTTTGTGTAACGTTAGCATCGTTCTGCTACGTGTGTCATAATTTCTTATGTTTTGAGTATTTGACTCTAGTTTTCACAGTGCTCACACTCTCTGGGGTTGCGGGAGAACGGATTCTTCTACAGAATGCTGCTCGAGTAGATAATTGTTTGATTGTGTTCCCAAGTCGGGATACACATCACTGTGCACACACTCGCTGGTGAGGCGGGAGACCGGATTCTTCTATAGAATGCTGCTCGAGTAGAGATGTATTTTTGTGTCGTGACTTACTTTTCAAACCAATGTAGAACAAATTACCTGTTCTCACAACCTCACACAACACTTGACCATTCGCCAGCCTGAGAGACTTCTCTTTCGAATTCCACGACACTCCTTTGTCGGCTAACCGCGCCCACGACACCACGTTAAGCGGAAAGGCCGGGATAAATAACGTACCCGGCAGTAGCAAGAAACTTTTATCCCCGCCTGATATCGACAGCCTCACAGTTCCTCTGCCAATGGGGTAGACATTTGACCCACCAGTCCTGGCGGACTGGGAGGCATCAGCATACCACTGCGCCAAAAAGAAGTGGAACCTTTGGACTTTGTTACTAGTGCTGTTCTATCAGGGACTATATAGGAGGCAATTCCGTATACAGTGATAACGAACACTCAGTGAGCAGTCATCAGACAGGGCAGAGGCTGACAAGTCCTCACAGTCGGCATCGCTTCTCCTTGATACATCGTCCGAAAGAATTCCCGTGAGTTAAATATATGTTGTGTGGCTCCGGTATCAATAATAGCCATACGCTCTCTTCTCATCTCCTCCACAACTTTCCTAGTGGAAATTGGTAATTCTTCCAACTGTTGTTGTACCGCATTGAGAATCGTTTCAATCTCTGGATCCTGGGGTGGGGGATTTGTCACTTCTGGGGAGCTTGTAGTCACGGGGTTGTCTTGAACATAGGATGGAATTTCATTAGACTTTGTATAGACAAAAATGTCTGGGCTATTATCTAGCGTTCCCTCGTACCAGCTCCCAGAGTCTCGGACATCTCCCTCAGCCAACAACTCGCGTTGTGACACAGATTCATCACCAATCAACACCATCTCTGTGTCAACATCCTCCTGACGTTGGCTTTGGGGCATCTTTGGCTCCGGGTTTGCAACACCAACATCGCAACCCTTGCCAACATCCTAACGGCGACTGGTACCACGACCATCCGCAAACGAAAAACCATTGTTGGTATCAGCCTTAACACCAGCATCATCCTTGAAACCACCGTTGGCCATCACCGCCTGGTAGACCCTACCAAGCCATCCATTCTCATTTTTCTTTGCTTGGTTCGCACGCTCCTGGCAAACAAAATCCAGGCGCCAGCCAACATAGCTATTGGCCTCGTGTAAGTACGGGCACGTGACACCCGCATGCTTCTTGAGGCAGAACACGCAGATCCAAGAGTATTGAACAATCTCTTCTACTTTCTTGCCAAGAAATATCGCCCGGCTGCGCCGAGCGGCCAAGCGAAGCTTGTCAACCATCGATCTGCCTTCATCGTGCCTGCCTGCATGAGCAGCACGTCTCCCACTCTGATGATTGTTAGTTGTTCTCGTCGCAAAGGCAACATCAGTAGTGTTCATCTTGGGGATATGTGACAACATAACCCCGTGGGTGACGTCAAAAGAGACATCCACAAATAGCGGGGTATGCGTATGTATGAAAAGCAGACAGAACTGGGGCATAGTGTTTGACAGAGCTTTGTCCAGGAAAGGCCACCAGAGTTTGGAGTTGGACGCTGCAAGATATCCCTGATCACGACAGAAGACCATTCCAGCCTTCCAGTTATTCATCCAGCGGGAGAGATCGCCATCGGCCGGGAGGGACGCCATAGAGTCCATAGTTCTTTCGAACCTGGTCTGGACAGCTTTTTCCAGCGAGATGTCGTCAATGGTGAGGGTCTTCCGGAGAATCGAGAGAACCTGGGTGACATCGGCGTCAGCGCGTACCTGATCGAGGGCACCAGGGCTGATGGTAAAACGAACCCAGCCCACGAGAGCGATGCGAGAGCTTTCCTGTTTGGTCCACGCAGCGTGGTCCGCATCGTACTTTGCCTTGGCCTCCGCGATGGCCTCCTTGTTGTGCTGTTTGGCCTTCTCGTGAGCGCTCTCCGCCATTTCGTAGCGAGCCTTGGTTGAGTATCCACAATACTTCTCCACCACCCTCGACATGGTACCCCTGCGGTGTCCATGTTAACACCTCCGTTGCTCTAACCGGCTGGGGAACTGACGCTGGTGGTGTTGGCGCACCCGATGGAGCCGGCGTGGGGACCGGTTCGGGTATATTGTGTGAGAGGCTTCTTGAGGACGGTGGTGTCTGAGGTGACCACTGGCGGGTGCCGGACTTTGTTGTTTTGATGAAGGTGAGCATTGCTTGGCGGCCCTTCTCCGTGAAGAATATCTTTTGGATGTCCAGCGGTTCACCAATGTCGCG